>JAVFBX010238043.1:0-20071 GCA_034783855.1 Mopalia kennerleyi | reverse complement strand
CATGCTACATATCATGGCAGAACCTTTTAGGCACATCATTAATTCATCATTAAGGCTAGGAAAAATACCCCCCCCCCCCCCAAAAAAAAAAAAAAAAATTAAAAGGAAAAAATGAAACCTTTGTTCGGTGACACATTCTGCATTGAAAATTATAGCCTGATCTCAGTTTTAGCTTGTATTAGCACCATTTGATATTAGCACAAATAAGCCACACAACAAAAAAAACTAAACGATCTTCTCTGTCCCAATCTGTTAAGATTTAGAACCAATCATTCCACTTCCCAGGCAACCATTTTCTGGTATGAAAAACTTGCATGTAAATCCGCCAAAAAAGCGCCAACAATTTTCAATAACTACATTTTTGGATTTATTAAAAGCGTACAATACTGTAAAGAACAAAACGTACAATACAATCTGGACCATTTTGGCTTTCGATGGACATTTGGCAACTGGAAACAGTTATCTGTCTGCCAAAACACAACGTACGCTTTATAATAAGTTATAATAGCTTTCTGACGCTAACCTGTGGAGTACCACAAGGCTGACTCCTAAGGCCAATCCTTTTCCTTATATACATAAATGACATCCCAACAGCTAAAACTTGTTTTCTTGCACCAATTTATCCCTAAAGACAAAGTTAATGATCACAAGCCCAAATAAACATCGAAAATCAACCCACACAGAGTCTTAACGTTCATCGTAGAATACAGTGTTTATACTTGCGTAAGAAAACATGAAGTAAAACTGAGTAGGCCTAACCAATTTACGGTTCTCTTGAAGATCACGTTCACGGAGAACTCAAAAGACCTCAGTGAACTCAAATGGCTGAGACAACGATGAAACTAGGTCAATGTGTCAACGCCTAAAACATGGTGTCCACTTGAATTAAGTTTTGGATATAACAAACACCTCAGTCTGGCCCCCTGAAAACACTTGTCACACCTCCTGGTTTGTTACACTCTGAGACATCGAACGCTCGTCTACTCTAAAAGTGAACGGTCAGAAAATGGAACGGGGGCTGTACGCCACGTGAAATAAGTGTAAATCAATACTACGGCAGCAGTTACGACAGGCAAAAAAACCGTTAACAGTTAAAAAGAGTTGGTATCTAGGTGTACGAAGCATTGAAGCAACCCAGCATGTGAATGATTTATCTCAACCGTTGAACAAAGTACTAAAAACACCGATCGAAGGCGAAGGCATCTAGGCAATTTAACTTAGAATTTTTAGACGGAGAACACGGTCGACTGGATTGTAAGTGACTGATAGTAAATAAAATACATGTAACAAAGTAACTGATTTATTTCTTATTTATAAAGTGTGTGACACAAACATTCGACGAAAAAATAAACCGTAAGTGAAGAAATACAAAATTTACAAAAAATATGAAGTTATCCCTATCTAAACGTAGTGCTCATATGGACATGTCTGGACACCGGCTTTCAAATGCGTAGGATTTGTTTTTGTACTTCCGGTTATAACAGATCTTGTATTTGGCTGACACCCTCTTACCCATAGGTCATTTAACCGCTGAATTTACCGAATCATTGGCTGATTCTCCCTGTTTGAGTCACGTGGCGGCGAGGGTCGTATCGCGAAGAACCTTAAGTACATCAGCCAGGACATGCGCTCTTGTAACCGAAAGTATAAACGTTCATAAACGAGTCTTGTGAATTGATAGCATGTTTTAATACCTGACTATGTCCGTATAACGTAAAGGCCTATTTACGCAAATCCAAAGTTTTGTACATTTTGACTTACACAATATACACTTATGGTTTTCTTTTCTCGAATGTTTGTGTCATACACTTTATAAATAAAGTCATGGAGAACGATTGGACATGGTGCCATAAAAGTTTGGTCAAATAATACTTTGTTTAACGAAATCATGTAAATCTGCCTGCTCTTAATTATAAAGATTAAAAGTTAAATGGTGCATACCCAAACACATCTTCCTATGCAAGGGTCAGTATGTGTAAGACGAGACTTCCACAATACTATCCCTTGCTGTACTTCGAAGGGAAAACGTGACACAAAATTTCATTGGACTATGGTAGAAACACGTAGGCTAATCAAAAAGGCATTAACACATCAAACAAACAAGCTTGGCGCCACTGCCAATTGACATGTCTGTCGTGACGCCAGGACTCGTTAATGGTACTAATATCGTGCATGTATATTACAAAAATAGCCTACTTGTCGTTCTGTGTTTAGACCGTCTCTTTCTTATTCTATGAAAGCCCCCATCGGATTGGGTAAAGTAAAGAGAGGTCATCCGAAAGTAGCCGTGGTCAACTCTAGCAAACTCAGGTTTGGAGGCAAGGTAAGAAAGGGAGAGAGGCTTAATGTGACGATCTTCTTTTCCGCCTTGCCTCGGGAAAATGCGGGACGATGGGTTCATGGGACATAGCTATTACAGCTTTGGCAACTGTAGTTCTTAAAATGAAAACATTGTGTATTCTAGTTGGTTTTATAGTCATTGTTTGGGAAAGTGTAGATTGTGTTTTTCATTGAATTTGTGTATATAGGTAACTTTAGGAAGATACATAGATTATTTTTATTGTTGAAAGTGATTTTAAAATAAACCGAAATATTAAATCACCATATATCCATGTGTATCTTTTATGTAAGTTGTAAGTTTACTTTACTTTGTGAAACTTATCAGTGGGAATATGATATAGGTAAATGTGTCAGATTGTTGTATGAAAACTGCCGACTGATGGGACATCTGGCTGTCTTGTTATCTCAATATAATGAATTGTCAAGCATATTCATTTATTGAATGATTTTTGATTTCAATTCCAAGACATCGTTTGGTGACAGATTTGGAATTCTAAAATAAGGGAGGGGTAATAAAAAAAATGTATTTTATAAAATACTTTCCAATATAATTATGTCGATGGTGGAAAACAAAAAGACAAGAAATTTTGTTGCAAACACATATTGGAACCTTCAAACATAACTTCAAACATACAACAAATATTCATCTTAAGCAAAGGTTTTATAGTTAATAACAATTTTTAAAAAAATTGTTTGAAATAATTGAACTATTCTTATCTTACAATGTGTTAATCTGCCGACATGCGTGTAATTTTTCGGTGTAAGATTAAGGAGATCTTACCTGGTTAGGTCATTGGAATTAATCGGACAAATAACCAGTCCATAAGCATCATGTGGTATAAAACACAGTGGTGGCGTGATGCTTATCGCCATGTACACGAATTGAAATCACAGCAATGTGCTCTATATATAAGAGTAAATAAACACCTCACTATGAGGTAGACTTGCTATGGAGCCATTTACAAAACAATTAGTTTTGTGTCAGGGGATGTAACTTGCTTAATTGATACCACTAGAAATTGACTTTACGTAATGTTTTACATGTTTGTCGAAACTCTATTGCACCGCTTCAAAAGGGAGGTGTTTTTCGATATTAATTAATTAATCAAACAGAATAGACCGGGAGCCAGTGGGGGTCAGCCTAGCTGGAAAGTTAACCAATTGTCATGTATATAGCAATAATGCTTGAGCACACACATGTTAGGAAACGGACGTCTGCGGAGCACAATCTGGTGGGTGTGGTCAGTAGGGCCACGAGAAAGGCACCCCAAAATTGAGCTAGATCAACTCGTGAGTTAACCTGATAAAACCTATTGAAAAATGTTCGGCATAGTCATAAGTATCATTAATGCCCATTACCAGACATTTTCAGTGGAAAATGTTCAGCATAACTCCGTGTATCATGAATGCCCATTACCAGACATTTTCAGTGGAAAATGTTCAGCATAACTCTGTGTATCATGAATGGTCACTGCCAGACATTTTCTGTGGTGGGGTCTGCCCGCCAGACAATTAGTTTTGTGTCAGGCGATGTAAATTACCGGAAGTTGGCTTTACGTTATGTTTTACATGTTTGTCGAAATAATATTGCGCCCTTTCAAATGGGGTGTGTTTTTCGATATTAATCAACCAATCCGAAGTTTCTTTATTAATTCAATCTCGTTCTATATAACCTTTAGATGATGAGATACGTCAGTCCAATTGTGAGAAACTGATTTTGGAAAAGCAATGCCAATAATTGTTTTCTCAAAAATGTTTTTAACGTATGGTCATAACTAGTTTTGCAATAACATGTGTCAATGTCATAGAAGTTATTGACTGTAATGTCAGGATTCTTGTGACAATCGCTTATATCAATATCATCTCAAATAAATGGCAGAGATAATGGTGCTTGCGGAAGACCTCAAGAGCTAAGCAATTAAACATTCTGTTGGGAATGTCACAAACAATCGTACTGTGGCAGGAGTGAAAGCTGACTCAATCGTTTTAAATGGAGAAAAAAGAAATCGGTTTCATATCAAAGCGATTAAACTTCCACGATAATAGCACGATTACAACGATGTGAGGACAATACTAATGGCTCTTGTTATTGTTGTAGAGATTAATTTTTGTTTTAGAACTGTAAGAGGATAATGGGTCCATCATTTCAAACAATTGTGACAAATAAAAATTATAACTTACTTACAATGAGAACATAAATATATAAAGGAAATTATAGCAGAACATGGCACATGAACAGCCCTACCAGTGTTATTTAAAGATATAACCTGCAACCAATAGTCCTGTTGTTATAACAAAACATTAGGATTAATTTACCTTCATGTCCAGGTCAAAGTTCTAATGTGGGGTTAGTGGAACCATTAAAAGGGATTTTATAAATACATATTTAATAGAATTATTTATTCTCCCTCTTTTCAGAACTACAAACATACCTGGTATCATTATAACCAAAAGATCGTGTTCTACACCTGAATAGTGTATCCCACAACGCACAAAAACACATCGATCTTTTATTATGCCTGTCAAATAGACGTGCTAGCCGTCTGTATTTGCATACAAAGCCCGGTTGACCTGTGTTTATGTAAGTCTCAGTAACGAAGCAGCCATGGTTTTGTTAGATAACTCGGCAGGGAAACACTGTTTCCGAAAATTCTTTATTCATTTTCCACATATATGAACCAATCTATTTCCATTACATATAGTTTATCTTGATGGATAAACTGATTAGATTTTCAGATTTACATTCACAGATCTTTATCGGCGCTTTCTTTATCCAAATATGTTATTAAACAAATAAAAGCCTCGTTTTCGTATATGCAAATTATCGAAATCCTTTCGTGATGTTACATACAGTGGAAACGAGCCGGTATTTTATAGAAGTTCAAATATGCATTCACTTAAAATCATATGCAACCCCCAACAAGTGACGAAACGAAATATAATAGCACAAAGACAAGTTTGAATCAAAACTGATTATTATTAATTAGTATAAAAGGTATAGGCAATCGTTCCCGCCTTTGAAATAAACCTTAAATTAATTGATAACGATTGAGCGCCTATAACCTATAGCCTGGCAGTATTATCAAATTTATACTTAGCTCATATATATCGGTCTTGCATTTGAATTAATACCCTTCGTCCAAAATCCCTATTGTCCTTTCCAATTCAAGTATCTACTCTATAAGGTTGGTCTCCTGTCCCTCTTTTCTCTAGTTCTTAAAACTATCCGAAAACGTCTGTCTAACGGACTAATGTGATTTGGTGAAGCCATTTATGGACTTGAAAACATACCTTTGGCTATGGTATTTGATTGACAACTATACAGCTACCAAGCGACAGGCGGTGGTGTCCAAGCTCATGTCACCCCACGTGACTTATAGTTTTGAATGAATGTAATATAACTTTTTCGGTTACAAATAAAACTTGGAGAAACTAAAACTATACTGGAATTCACTGCATAACAGATCTACAATTTTGCAGCGAGCAACTCAGTTTCCGCTCAATATCTTGGTTAAACGTTATTCGATTTTTATCAAAGACGAGGAAGGTCAAGTTCGATGCTGAGCGAAATCCAAGCGTTATTAGGTAGCGTGCTACATTCGGATTGCTCAATTCATTTCCGCTCAATATCCTGCTTAAATGTCCGATTCTTATCAAACGTACTCATCAGTAACAGCATGTGAATACGGAGGTCAAGTTCTAAAATGAGCCAAAACCATGAAAAATTAGTTACCACACTGATATCTGATTGCTCGATTCTTTTTCACTTTATATATTGCTTTAACGTTGTCCGATTGTTGTCTAACTTTCTCAGTAGCTACATGTATATACTTAACTTATGAAAACGAAGGCCAAGTTTGATGGTGGGCGTAACCTGTGCATAATTAGGTACCGTAAATAGAGCAATCTGATTGGTCCATTCCTTTCCGCTTAAAATATAGCTTTCTCCGAGTAAACTATGGCACCTGATGATGATAATATTGCCCGAATACAAAAAAACAAAACAAAAATAAGAAACACTTATGGACTTTTTGGAATTTGCACCTTACAAATCATACCAAAACAATTGAAACATGTAAATCACCAAGCTGCTTGCTAGGAACGGCAACCATTCGTCTGGAGGCAATGACTGGGCAAAGAATAGACCCAGGTATAGGTAAGAGTGGAAACTACACCTCCCTTTGACCAAATGGAATGGTTTTGGACCATTTCATTTCAACTATAAGTGTTCTATTGTGGACCTCAATTTTTCAATATATCTCAAATTGACTAGCACTGTCGGGAACTAAATTAGACTTTCGGACTATGAGAAAAAAGGCAATCAAAAACAAGCACCATAACGTGGCACCACAATGCGATTCTAAATCAATGTACTTTATCAGATCAAGTAACATAGCTGCATGGGAGCTGCCTTTTTGGGGCAAATGCAGATTAAGTCTAGCTAATGCCCTAAGAAGCATCCTTAGCCCAGCAGCCTGTGTATCAGGCACTTGCAAACCAAGAATAATATGCTACGAGCGTACACCGCTTGTGTAACCGTTAATTGATTCTACTGATTTGAGTCCTACTAAAATGGGCATATAACAACAATGTATTTGATGAACATGGACAGACAGAAAGATTATAATATTCGCAAAAAAGAACAAACGATCGCCATTGAATGAACAAGTTCTTTCGGGTACTGTCAGCAAATGCGGACCTTACGGATGTTTTAACTCCCTCTCTTAAATCGCCATAAACCGGATCTAAAAGAGAACCATATATACATTTATAGTACCAAGGATGCACAAATTTAAACATTGAAGGCGAAGCGAAACACTCCATCCATTCAACTGATTTAATCAATTCGTGAAAACGTAGTCTATATATATTAGACAGACACTATATAGACAGTACATCTGGAAGCCGGTTATCTTCTCTCGAAGCTCGCATTGGTCATGTGCCGTTTAACCAGCACACTTCTCATAGACAAGAGTGCATAAATGAATTGCTAGAAGCTCCAGAATTAAGAACCATTACTGATGCCCTGTTATCACAGTCAGTCATCACTATATGATCGCGTAATGTATGACCCCATAACTTGAGACAAACCACTATTGCTAACAATTCAAGTCCAGAAATAGAAAGCTTCTGAATCACAATGTCAGGTGGGAATGGATAGTGGAATAATAATATTCCACGCACTCCACAATAGCCTTGTAAACATGCGTCTGAAGCCAAAAGTGTAGTTTCAAAATCCAGGCTAACCATTGCCTGTTAACCTATCAACATATGTCAAATCTGTCTCATACTGAATAAACCTGTCCTATCTCAAGAATATAGTTCTCCCCCCCCTCCCCCTTATGGTCATATCGCTAACTCATGCCAAACTGACAGGGGCCAACAAAGACTTATTCGTCGACAGACCTCATCCCAATTGGATCCCGGATAGCCCTAGCTTATGACAGCTGTAAGACCTCGTGATATAACAAAACAAGCCGACAAAATAATAAACAGGCCAACACTCAGGTATAACAAGTAGCACAACATTATCAAGGCCTTGCAATTAGCTGTTTAAAGATGACCCCCCAAAATACCAATGGTTTTAAAATAAACCGAAATATTGAATCACCTTGTATACATGTGTATCTTTTATTGGAGTTGTAAGTTTACCCTTCTTTGTGAAGCTCATCAGTGGAAATAATGCTTTTAGCTACAAAAAAATCGCTTTTCAGTGGTGTATTAATCCCATGACATGACAAGATGACCATTATCTTGGACGAGGTAAACCGGAAAACGTGTAGTGTTTATGACATGCGCATACATTAATAACAAATCAAAAAGCTACAAATAAAAACCAAACTAGCAGTTATTATAACTGTAAACAGAGGGGTGTATTTCTGATAAACGACAATAAATATATGAAATAGAAGTACAAACATGACATGACTAAATATAGATTCGCGCACAGAACGTCACATTGCTTGCATATAGAAACTATATTAATGTATACAATATTAAACTATTTAGTTAACACCTTGGCTGTGTATAATGGCTTGATAAGAATGAGGCTATGTTTTGAGTTTTGATATTCAGCAGATTGGATAAGAATGTGAGGTTTGTTTAGTAAATATTTAAGAAATATAGCCCAACCTACTACCATCTGTAGCGAGTTTATTTTAAAAAGAAGGCATTATAGCCTCGGACCGTAAACGTAGAAACTAGTCCACCTCAACTTTCCTATAATTTGCAATCCACAAAATTATTTACTATATAATGATATTTTTATCAATCAATCATTGTGTTCAAACTTTAATTCATAACGTTTGGCTCTGTGATGAAAAAATGTTGATATATAGTAGTGACATTCCTATCTGTCTTCTGCCACGTTCAAATAGTTAGCCAGGGAGGGCGTTCTGATTCCATTACGTGTAACTAAAAAAACCATCAGAAATTATTTACTTATATATTTTAACAGGTTTGGAGGGTAATGGCGAAATGCAAAATTGTTTTAAAACAAATGAACGCTCAATCTTAAATTCGAACTATGTTTTCTGCTCCTTCAACAAACAACTGAAAGAAATAAACAAAGGCGCCAATACCCCCATCCTGATGGATGTGTCCGTTGACGCCGAGAATAACCTCAACTCATTCTTTATGTATTACACAAACCCAAAGAGGGTAATAGAATATGAAATAATCTCCCCGCCAAGGACATACAAAGTGTATCATTGTTTTTTATTCACATTTACAACACACATATACTTCTTTCTAATTAAAATATGTTTTATAATTTTCGATTCCACCGTTCATTGAAGAACAAAGTGACTTAGTGCCCACAGTGTCAGTATATTGTACCTTCACAGACATTCACTGGCATGATAACCTACGTGCACTCAAAGAACAATGGCATTGAAGTTAAGTATTACTTCAGGTGGGTTAATAATGGGTGTGCCCCTATTTGGTATCGAGGTACCAAAACTATACCAAATGCTTCTTCGGTCATCTCGCATTGCATGTTTTAAAAATGTATCTGCAATAACAACCAAAAGTACCCAAAATATACCGTACAAAAAGTCATTATTCGTCGAATCAAAGTTTATTTAGAATACAGTTATCAAAATAATGGAGAGACCTGTACCCACAATTATAGCCAGCATATATTTCTATAAGTCTATTTCACAAATAATGTATCTAATTGTGATAGTTTAATATGAATGAATATAGCCTACTTAAATAATATAACAATAGCTTTTATGTTTTTCGTGATACACGGGCTCTGGTTGAATAAGCTATATATATATAGGCCTACAGACAGCTTTCCCCAAGCTATGTGTTTTCTAGTTGGATCCCGTATCTCTGATGAAACTAAAAAGGTTGATTGACATGTGTCCCGGGTCTCCATGCCTTCTCTTAAAGACTTTAATAATATTATCGTTTAGACAGAGGCTGATCAATACCTACACATATATACTGCATAAAGAACAGTAACCACATCAGCAAACGAACTATCACAGAAACTTTATTTCAGGGTCTGTTATCCAGATATCTACTCAAAGTCCCTCATACAGCTACAGACAGTGTTTAATTGAGCAGCATTGATATGTACATCTGCCCCTTTTCATTCATTGTGCAACTACAAGAGTTTGTAATAAGGGGAGATCAAAGGCGAAGCACAGTTAGTACAATGTGGAAAGATGAGATAAGGCGTATACATTTGTATACGCCTTAGCAAGAAGTTGTTATGTGCGGAATGGTGCTCTTCGCTGTATCAACCATAACTTTTAATCTGACACCCCAGTGAAATTCTTGCACATGGTTTAGCTGGGGTAGAATGGCACCAGGGCGAAACACGGCAATAAAGTAGTATTTGTCCAGTGATCTTAGGTTCTTCTTCGTCTCTAGACCAGACGTCATACAGTACACTTCATACGGGTTTCCTGTACCCGGCTGTGCATTTATCCTCTTCATAACATTAACAACAGCAACAACAACAACACAGTGATTTACAGAATCCCTTAGAGTTATCTTCTCTTGGTGGTACTTGTTTGCGAGCGAAGTCGATAAAGACCTGTTGTAACGTGGTTTGACTGACGGAATAATCCTCTATTTTATATTCCTCTTTTGCCCGTTCTAAAGTCCCGAATATGTAAGCCAGAGAAATGTTAGTGTCTGTGATGTGGTAATTCACGTATCCATTTCCAGCATCAACCCTCTCATGTTGTGGGAATTTGCTTTCTATAAAATTTAGAAACTTTTGTAGCAATGTACTGTCGTCGTCGTCGCCAATCCTTGCGATGAGCGAATAACCCTGTCCAAACTTGTTCTTTAAATGTTGTGGAGAGCCCAAACACAGAAATCTTCCGTTCACCATAATGGCAACTCGGGTACACAGCGCATCACATTCCTCCATGCTATTGTAAACAGACAGATGAGAGAAAAAGTTTAGTGTACGTTTACAACAAAATATATGTATTACTTATATTTGGGTGAAATATAAGATTATCTAGAATCATAATTTATAAGGGATATTCTTTTAAAACATATGTGACATATTCATCAGGGTCAAATCGTACTGTCTGTATTCGGGATATGTGAATTGTTGGGTTCTTGTAAAACGTTTAGTTTTTAGACATCGTTAAGGCATCGACTCTACGATACACACATGGTCTCTGTGTTGAAGTAGTTCATCAGTTGATCACAAGCAGTGATCATGTGACTATCTGAATAGTTGGAATCTTCCATGGCACTGCAGGGGTGCCTCTTGCAGTATGACTGATACTGGCACCGCCGTCACATAAATGTCATGTACTTGAGCCTGGCACGGCATACGACAGTTGTCTAACAGTCTCGTGCATTATCGAAACAAGAGATTAAGGGCGGATAACTCTGTTAATGATTGTCACCATAGGGCCGGGATATACATAGTTAAATAACTCAACCGCAAAATGTATACAATTTGGATTAACTATTTCAAAGTCTCATAATGTTGTTATTAACTAATGTACTCAGATTTAATTATGAATACCATTACAGTGACAAATGGAACAGATAATACTCTCACTGCTTCGCACCATAACCAATCTGTTATTGCCCATATCAGGCAATGCTCCGAATTATAAACAATTTGTTATTGCCCCCTTCAGACAATGCTTTGTACTATAACCGATCTGTGAATGCCCATTTTAAGAAATGCTTCGCACTATAAACAATTTGTTATTGCCCATTTCAAGAAATGCTTTGCACTATAACCGATCTGTTAATGCCCGTTTCAAGAAATGCTTTGCACTATAACCAATCTGTTATTGCCCATTTCAGATAATGCCTTGCACTATAACCGATCTGCTATAGTCCAGTCCATTCCTAACTTCAGTTTGCAACACGATCTTAAGCATTCAAACCACTTCAAGGAACAGCGGGGTTTTAATTGCAATTCTGTGTCATTGATCTACATTGTTTTCCTCTGTGTAGTGAGAAGACAGGTTAGGCCTATAACATTTTCATGACTTTGTGGTGCTAACGCTTCACTAGGAAAAGTAAATAGTTTTTTAATATACGACATATTTGACGCCAAGTATTTATTTCCGGCCAGATTTATATCTGAAGAAAAACACGAACTTATATTTGTTTGTTTGTTTGTTTGTTTGGTGTTTAACGTCGTACTCAAGGGTATTTCACTTGTATGACGACGGAGACAAAAAACAAACATACAAACAGATCAGCTTCCTGTTTCCAGGAACACCAGGGCAAACGAAAGCTCCTCTTTTCTCGTCTCTTACGATCGACGGAGGAAGCCGAGGGAGTATTCTGCAGGACTAGCCAACCCGCTCCCCCACGGGGCCACGAACTTATAAGCTATTCAACGAAAACATGTTTACGTGGAGTACTTCAGAAGTTCGTATTTTTATCCATTTATTAGATCCCACGTATGCATCGTAAACAATATATTATATTCATACCTGTGAGACGTCAGGATGAGCGTTCTCCCAGATTTCCTGATTGCAGAAAGAACATTCCAGAGTTGTCGTCTAGCCGCGGGATCAACACCAGTCGTCGGTTCATCGAGGAAAATAACAGGAGGGTCTCCAATCATTGATATAGCAGTGCTTAGCTTTCGTTTGTTTCCTCCACTGTATAAAGAGAAAGGGAAACATAAAGCATACTACTCAGGCAGTAACAATTCTAAAAGCTGTTGGGCAACCTTCAGTGCTAAACGATTTAAAGTATTTATCTTGTGCATGTTTCATCAACTGACTTCCAGGAACCGTCTTGTAAAATCTTATCAATTAAATTGTACACGTACGCGGCCATAGGCCTGCATATGTATACAGGTGTACACATATATGTGTATGTGTTTGCACATGCATTTGCATACATGCATATTATTACAATACCTTATCGACATCGATTTTGATGAATGACATATTCCACGCCTCTCACTCTGATCATAGAGGTTTTATTATATGATCACAAGCTCGAAACGATACTGGGATAGCTGGGATCCATGCCCCGATGCCCAAAGCCTATAGCTAAAGGTATATCAATATGGTTGCTACAATACAGTCTAACTTGGTTGGACTAGAATGATCAAATACAGAGCCGCTACCGAACAGGTGGCACTGACTCACCCTGTAACACGTTTTTTTATTGGTTGGACAATCGAGGCAGTGTTAAATCATGACGCTTATTAACGCCGTGTGTTCTTGAATTAAATCATAACCTACAGCAAAGTAACAATGGTTGAGTTGTCCTTGGGTAAGGCATGCTGATTTAAATTGATTTTGGTATTCTTATCATCCTAATTTCATCATTTCTTCGTTAAATCTTACCTGTATTTACCGGCTTCTTTGTCGGCATATTCCTCTAATGTGAGTATCTTCATCAACTCCGTGACCACACCGGCTATTCTCGTCTCATCAATACCCTTTAGTCGGGCAAACATTGTGAGCGTCTCTCTTCCGGTCATTTGGTCAATCAGCGCATCGAACTGAGGGCAGTAACCCAGCTCAGATTGTACCTGATAACAAACCAGACAAACCCCATATCAAGAGTCGGTTTGAAAATTAGTGAACATTGTTCGGCTACAAATCAGCAAATGTTTTAAAATCAGGTACCATTTTGTGGTAAAAATAGATGTATCAGACAAATTGCTAGTTAGGTGTTATCTTTAAGCTGTTTACAACAATCATTATTCGACCGATTTAATAAAACCAATACAAGACATGATTGTTAATAGGTCTGGAATATACTAAATAAACACTGAGATATGAGAAGAATCAGCATAACTTACACCATCTGCCCATTGCAAGGGTTAAACTGCGTAAAGGATTTTCAGCCTTGCTTCAATTTGCGAGAAAAACGTGACAAAAATTTAATTGGACTATTGTCAAAACAAGCAGCCAATCAGAAAACCGTTTACAAATCACGTCGACAATAAACAAGCGTGGCCCCACTGTCGATTAACGTGTCTATGATGATGTCAGCACTCATTAATTGGACTAAACTCGTTAATATACATCTGCGTGTATACAACCAACTTGTCATCCTGTTTTAACCGCTTATTACTTTTTTAATGAAAGCTTCAATCAGATTGGGTGGGGTACAGGGATGTCACCCGGACATAACTGTTGTAGACCTTCGTTATTCAGCTTTTTTCTGTCCTTCAAGGCAAGGTAGGAAAGGATTTGAGGCGTAATGCGACGATCCTATATTCCGGCTAGCATCGGAAAGATGCATTCTCTTATGCTAGCGCTGCGGAAACCAGTTTCATCACCGCACTTCACCCTCCGAGTTTGCCATGAAAGCCCTAATCTCGCCGTCAATCTATCAATTAACTTGTGTTATATTTTGAATTAATAGTTTATTTCAGTAATACCTTTGTTAGTTGTGTTTTTACGTCGGAACCATTTAAGCGAGCGTTTCCGTCTGATATGATCTCATCTCCCGTTAACATCTTAAAGGTTGACGTTTTACCGGCGCCGTTTACACCCAGCAGTCCAAAACATTCATTCTGTGGAACACCCAGACTGAGACGTTCTACCGCCACGTAACCGCCGTAAGATTTGGTGACGTTATCAAGTACCAGACTTTCGGTGGATGAAAGACGTTCTATTCCTAGGGATGCCACTCTCGCTCTTTCCGCGGCCACATCCGAATCCTCATCTCTATGAGCCATCGTTGCTGAAAACTCGGGTGGTGGTCTAACAAGGTACCAAACCCTCCTAAGAATTCCGTACTCCATCATCAGGACAAGAACGAAGTAGAAAATACCCTGCAGCGACATAAAGGTTAGGTATCTTCCTATTCCAGGGGTATCCCATGCGAGATAGTTCTCCGTAAACTTATAACAGTATTTGGTACACGAATCTGCAAAACGACATGGAATAAATTAACAATTCAGCAATTGTAAGTCGGGACACAGCAATATGGTTTCCAGGGCTTACTGAGATTGTGTATTCATCTGACACAAGCTTCCTCAACCGACCTTCCAAATGACTCCACGGTGCTACAGGGGTCATAGAAGTCACTGCATCAATTCTCAATTTCAAAAAATGATTGTCGGTTGGTCATTATCACTGTTTGGACATCGACTCTACAGCTGGTCATTAGACAAATTAACCGACACCGTTCAGTATAAAATTAGGTATAGCCAAATTTAACTGTGTTATAACAGAGAAGAGAGAGTTAATATATCTTGTTTCACACTATTTCTAAAATGTCGCAAATAGTTTCTATAGGTTACCCAGCAACACAAAAAGCAGAAGAACCATAACAGCGACTAAATGACAGGTTTCGTTCGGTTTGCAACAAAGTATGGAAAGAGAAATTGTCTTAAGTCAAATACCCTTTTCAAGGAAAGACACAACAACACAACGAAACGTACAGAATTTTTGTTAACGTCCACTTTTGTTAACGTCCACTTGATTAACGTCCACTTGGTTTCCCAGTAAATTACTGAAACTCTGATGTTATCTTTTGAATATCAGTCTTGTACAGCCCTGTTTTGTTTTGCCGTTTGTTTACAGCTGTACGTTTGAGGATTAACATCTTTATAGCTTTCCGCATTGCTAGAACTATGAATACTGAGAGATGCAAAATATCAGTGATCATCCGACGTGATTTACAGTCACTATTAAAGAGGGAACCTTGAATTAAATATTACTTTAAAGAACGTTCTATAATCATGTTTTCAACGCTTTCGTGATTAGATTGAAGGAACCCTTTAACACGATACCAAGAGACTTTATACAAATACAGTATTAAACATTTCTCACCACAACATGAATGTTGTGGGTTAATCTTGCACATTCTTTTATAATCCATCGCGGTGCATTTAGTCATATATTCGTAATTCTCGAATACGCTCATAATACTCTGCCCAAGGCAGTAGTTAGGTAGAAAGACGGTGAACAGCCAGCCCAAACCGTCAGCCACATCCTCCAGTCCTAAACCTGGTTGGGACATCATGACTATAGCCATAAGGGTAGCCAGACCTGTTAAAAAGAAAGTTTATAACATTAAGAGATTATTTTAGGGTCTACATGTTAAAAGAGGGGAGAGGGTACAAATTGAATATGTCTTTAAATAAAAAGTTTAAAGCATTTTTTAAAGATGGCATACTGAATTAAAATTATTTCTACTGTGGTAGAAATATTTTCCCTTGAGTTGAATATGACTCGAGTTAAAATTATATCTACTTAAAGTTGAATTAAGGACGTCGGGAGTAGTTTGCATTTTAATAAAATCTAAAAACATAGTTCTAACAGAAAATCATCGAACATGACGCCACCGCTTCTTGGCGAATGGGGTGGCCTGTACGATCAGACAATACCGGTCGTCTATCTTATATGCATGCATATATCACAACAACAGTGATGTTTGATCTACAAATAACATACTCGAATCCGGTATTAAATGCCAATGTCTTCATGCCATACACACAAATGTAGCACAGGCGTTAAGATACATGTACAGTCGGCCATTCTAAGAAAATATAGAATGCTCTCATTCCACAAAACAATTGCATTATATCAGAGGTCTATTAAAATAGAAGTATGCAACTGGCATAAAGATAAGCTAACCGGCATAGAGGACCCAGCCCCCCTGCTTTAACGTATCATGTGAAGTAGTACACAAGAAAATTCAGAAGAACGAAACTTTAAAAATGATGCATTATGGAAACTTTCTGGCGTTCCTCGATCATGATGTTGCTTACTAAACGAAACGCATTTACCCATTGAAATATGTACCTATTAAATAGACAATAAACGGCAACTAAATCGACAAACATTAAGCCAATCGTCCGATCGAAAACAATTGCTAAGCAGTGGTTGATCAGGGACGAAATTACCTAGAGTTCCTCACGACTAAAAAAACACGTGTCTGAAATGTGACGTCACAGTTTCTTGTTGGTCTACAATTCCGTGGACATTACTACACAGCAGTTGTATACTTCTAGTATAGACTTCTGATATATATATATATATATATATAGCAACATCGATAATTTTTTCTCTTGACTAAAGATTTAGAATCCATAACATTTCCCCGTTGGCTGTTTTTAACAGCCTGTTTGTTTCCGCAGTTGATTGGTCTACAGGTATAAATTCCACTGCGATTGTTAGATAACTAGTCACTTACCTGAAAAAATGTTGAGGACTGTTAGGGCGACAAATCCAGTGGCTGGTGTCTTGAAAAGGAAATGGAAAATGTACACAAACGGCAGAATAGACCAGCCATAGAGGAAAAAAATAAAGAAGACATAACCTAACCGCTCTCCAGCAAAAGCCTCTGTTCCAAAGGAAGCAAAGACAACAATAATAAATAGACAAGGGATTAAGTAGTTGATATAATCCCATGTGAAGTTGGCGAGCCAGAAAATGACACCTTTAAGACCGCAGACAATCTGAATATGTTTGGATTGAGCAGCCTTTTCACGTATGATAAACAATGCAAAACTACTGGCTAAAAATGCCATTCCAAACAAAATACAGAAAGCAATGGTGAAGGCTATCCCGGTGTTTCCGGCATTGCTGTATTCCTGGTCCTTCTCAATTTTTTCTGGAAGTGGGTGGTTCGTGACCGTAACCGAGGGCAATGTTGTATAGAACTTTAACAAACTGTTCAACATGGCTGTAAGAGATATGGCTACTGTATGGTACGGTTGCACATTATAGAAACCAGTGATTTTTATTGGTCCTGATGGCTCAGCCTCGATTTGAGCGCCAATCAGATATCTTCTATTATAGAATGACACTCCTACATCCCGCCCGGTTTGTACATAGTATTCCGTCATGTTGCCATAGCTACTCAGATTAACTTCTTTAAGTTTGGACGCTGTTCCTTGAAGGAAATTTTTGTAGTATTCCAATGCAAACTTATTAGAATAATTTCCTGCTAAAGAAACAAAGTTGTCTGTGAAATGTGACATGTCCAAGGTAAGCGGCGGTTCCACCTCTGCGGGCGTCGATACTGTTCTCTCTACAACTAGCGCTATGATTGTAAATATAATTGGGAGGAGGAGTTGTACGATACTGATGGTTCTATTTCGCCACGTGTGAATCATCTTCTTTACAAATGCGGCACGGAATTGTTGAACAGACAGTCTCATTCCAGTGTTCTTCAGGAGAGACTGGTTAAAATCTAAAAAAAATATCATAAAAATGATTTAATATTCTTACAGTTGTGTAGGCCCTATATACACGCTATCTTCTTTGTTACTCGAAAATACCTTGAAATTTAAGAACTATTGATCCCGTTAAATGTTAATATCTTAATTATGGCTCAGTCAACCGTTGATGACCAGTTCTAAGCAAAGCTGTGTGAACTGTGTATATAATGTAGCAAGTGCCTTAAACAATCATGACTTTTTTCCATTGTAACTTGTAACAGTAGAATAATAAAGCTGAACCAAGATATATACAACAAAAAAGGCCTCAGGTTCGGAATGAAGGTATCTCTAGCTTACTAATATTCTTAGTGTCGTGTTTTGCTTAATGTATACATCTTAGTAAAGGCCAGTGAAGTTGATCAAAACAGTCTTTACATACTCAGGGTGACTTCAGGTTCTGTCTGTAAACAGTGGACTGCGGCCCCTTCCGTCATCAAATCAGACGTCGAACCATATCCCTTGTTGCTATGTCCATTGACCAGTTTATTAGCGACACCATCTGTATGGAATGACAATTGTCTGTCGTGTTTGTTCAACCGTTCCATCATGTCCGGGTCATCTGTGGCACTTTCTCCAACACTGAACATATAATATAATATACATAAGTTTACTTGAGCATAATACAGGAAAGAGGTATAGACAATAACCGATATAAATAAACATTATTTTATATAGTTGCTATATACAGTAGAATACAGGAGACGGAGACGTTCTTCAAAACTTGGTAATAACTGAGTTACAGTACTATGTGCCGTCTTATTGAATTTTGTAATTAACCTAACTCGTGCTATCGCTTTCTTACTGACAGTTATCGGGCCTCGTGTTATGTGCTTATGTGCTTCTTATAGACAGGAAACAGTTATAGGGCCTCGTCTTATGTGCTTATGAGCTTCTTATAGACAGGAAACAGTTATAGGGCCTCGTCTTATGTGCCTTCGTATTGGCAGGTGTCAGTTATCTGTCGTGACTGAGATTTCTTGGAAGAACACCAAAACGTATCTACATGAATAATTGTTTTCAAAGTCATAAAAATGGAGACGTTCCCCCAAACTAGGTAATGAAAAACCCCTAAGTCATTGTGTAACCTGTCTTTCTTTTGGCAATTGCAAATTGTCATGCGTCATTGCTAGACCATGCTACTATCATGCAGTTTGTGTTATGGACAAAGGGACGCAATAGGAATGTATCATAACCTCTGATGACAGTTTGTGTCTGTATGTCATTCACTAGCTGTTTATAGCCCTTTTGTGATGTCATACCGTAAAAAGACTTCCTCCATTGTTGTCACGGAGACACCAAAACTAGAAATTCCAAGGTGAGTTTTGTTTTTCTCCATCTCTTCGAATAATTCTTCAAACTTCGGTGATTCCTCGTTGGGTAGTACATAAGTCAACTCTGCTCCCACTTCGCTGTCTTTCAGAGCATTCGGAATGTGATTGGTTATGAGACTTGTGACACCTCTGACGTCACATTGAGGAGTTTTCACCAAGGTCAAGTGATACCCACTTCCTGTTAACAAATATGTTTTCATAGTGCAGTTAAAGCAACACATACTTATTCTACTTTATCCTAGGCTTACAGTTATATCTGATAATTTGTAAGTTATAAATCAATTGGACGAAAGGTTAACCGACCCATCACTTCGAGTGTATATAGAGGATATCAAATTCGTGACCCGGATAGCAAAAATGCAATAGTTATTTAACTAAAGTATGATATAAGAGTAAAACAAATTCGTTTTAACTCAAGTAAACATCGAACAATTAGTCTAGATCGATGAAGAAAGCATTAAAAAGACATTTGAATACTTCCAAAGACATCGAACAGTGTCGTCGCGAGCGATGCACTCTTTCAGTACATAAACAGAAAACAGTGCCGGTTGAAATGCAATATTTATTTATTAAAATAGGATAGAAAAGAAACAAATACTTTTAATTCGAGTCAATGTCTGACAATTATTTCTGACCAATTAACAAATCATTACAGGGACATTTGAACAGTTCCGAACACATCGAATTGTTTCGTGACCACTGACCTATATAAAGACGTTATCTAGGTCAGTAGACTGGACGTGACGAGCGT
>JAVFBX010238032.1:0-10536 GCA_034783855.1 Mopalia kennerleyi | reverse complement strand
TTTATTTTTGTCTCCGTCGTCATATAAGCGAAATACCCTTGAGTACGACGTTAAACACCAATCAAACAAACAAACAATCGATTCCCGGACGTGCTTTTACCTGATAAATGTTCTGAACTAGAATCTATTCAGACTAAGAAAGTGTTTTAAAAAAATAGCGAAATACTGTTAAGAAAAACATACTTTATCTTTTGAACGAAATTGAGAAGTTGTCTTCATGATAAAGCGGCAGTGTTCGCTCAAAATAAGGTTTTATAATACAATTTGGATTGCCAAATTTAGTTCGAAAAGATCGAAAGAGTTCAACCTAGACATCCCCATCACATTATTCTGGCAGAGCTATCAGTGTTCATTTTCTTTGTTACTATTACTTTATAATTTTCTCATTAACTCACCAAGTCTTGGGTTAAATTAACACCAAAGTGATATCAATTATTTCCTGGGAATAATATCTCTAGTTTTAATTTTATATTAAAATAATATATATTTTTGTGGACGAACTGTAAAATGTTACAAATTTTTCTCCATAGATATGGTCTCCAAGTTTTCCTGATACTTATTATCCCGTCTGACTTTCACACAGCACTTTTACGTCATGTGTTAAAACTAGTCCAAACTTGTCACGTTTTATATATAATGGGTATATTACATAATATTTACCTTCATGTCACAAAGAGATAATTAACTGCTTATTGAAGGCAGATTTCTATAATCTTGAATTTATAACATTTTGCCTTCAGCCAATCGCTAAGCGAATTTAACTTCAGCCTGTCCCGAAACTTATATCAAAATTAAATGTATATTAACACAGCTTATTAAAACAACATTTTAACACGTATCTATACTGAATGATATATGTATGTGCATTTATGTATATGTATGTATTGGATAATTTCAAGTAATTCTGTCTAGACATTCTCAATCCCAGTTGGTATAGAATTAGTTCAGTGGCCATCAGGTCCCGAGCTCGATCCTAGGCGCAGACATGCACATTCGTCTTCATGTTTTTTTAATATAAATTGTGAGCACGTGTTTATAAATCGTTATGTCCAGTAGGAAATGGCAGAATTCCTCGATTTTAAATAATGTATAAACCTTAGTCCAATCATAAATATATATCTACATGATTTGTGACATAATGCGTTAAAATTGGGGCGTCGCTTTTACTTTTATTTGTTACAAATTAATCAAAGTCGTATATTATACGACGCAATGTATTTTTACTGTAGAGTTAGAAATATATAAATATATTTTAACATTATCTATATAACTGTTTTATGTGCATTTATTTATAATTAACAAATTAAATGGTACTGGTATTGACATATTTCTTTAGAAATAATAATTTTACTTTTTATATGGCACAGAAATATGGATCTATTCTTCACACTGGCACAGGAATGTGGATTCATTCTTTACACTGGCACAGAAATGTGGATTCATTCTTCACACTGATACAGAAATGGGGATTCATTCTTCACAGTGGCACAGAAATGTGGATTCATTCTTCACATTGGAACAGAAATGTGGATTCATTCTTCAAACTGGCACATAAATTTGGATTAATTCTTTACCCTGGCAATTGGATTTGGATTCATTCTTCAAGAAGTTAAAGTATTCATATTTTATAAATTGTCTGTGCGACAAAAACAATCAATAGCTATTAACAGATAATGCCATACAGTATTTTCGTTATTTTGGGATAACACTTTCTCAATGCTATATTTTCACAAACACACTGCTACAATTAAAATTACAGTTCAAGCGTCAAACTAGTTCAGACGAACACGTATCAACTGTAGTTGGTAGTTTCAAAAGCTTGCTTCTTGGGCCATTGAATTAAAAGTAGAATGCTTTCTTATTCACAATGGGTTTAAAAGTTTTACTAGACTCAGTGGCAATGCTCACCAACATTTGGAGATGATTTAATATCTTATATAATAAGAAAGCAATACAACATGTCATGCCTGTTTCCTGCCATAAAGACACATCCATCTGCTTGAACTTCTCCACTGTTTATTCACTTTAAACCGTTTCTAACCCAGCTTGTGTGAACAGAAAATATTTAAATTCCGGTCTCACCCGTTTTAAAAAAAATACCTGCTTTAGGTCAGGGTATCCAGTTTAATCTGCTAATAGTCAAAACGAAATTAACACCACGCATCATGAGCACTTTGAACTATTTGTCTTTCATCTCTGTTTATTACAGCAGAAATAAGATAAGGCGATAAGGCACAGCGGTTACATCGAGTACAAACCTAACAACCAATGAGCGAATGCGGGCGTGGCGAGTTTCAAGACACGCCCACGCAGGCCTGTCACGCCACTCATATCCTGTCTCTTTGGCTCATCTTCTGTATTTCTACAAAAAGACTGACAATAAAGTGCTATTACCGGACAAGTACAGCAATATGCCAAATGGAAGACAAAGTAACAATATTTATCGATATACATGACCATAAATTAGAAAAAATTATACGTACCACAGCTATATTTTTTATTTGCTTTTCTAGTTTTTGCAAATTGAAAATAAGTTTAAAAATTTACAGTCAAATTTCTTGTTTAATTCATTAAGAGAATTTCAGTAAGAATTGAAAGTTGTAAAATTCCGCAATATTATTAACGCTGTTACTCTGTGAATAAAATGGGGATTACAGTTTCAGGTAGATTTGATGTGGTCTCAATGTCGGGGCTTGCGACCGTGGTCCAATGGTTAGCGACTGACCCTTATACGATGTACTGCTGCTCACAAGTTTGAGTTTACTAGTCGACCTAAGGTATACGAGGGGTCATTCGAGTTGACGCCGATGGCAGTGGGGCTGGTTTTGACTAGGTTTCATCCCGGTTTCCATTGTATTTAAGTACACGTAAGGCATGGAGAGAAGTAAGCAGTACGTATTCATTAAAATAAAATACCATTGAATACGACGTTAAACAAACAAATAAAAGAAACCCATAGGGGGAGGGAGGGGGGGGGATAGGTTTCCTGCTGTCTGAGTGTTATTGTTTATGTGGAACAATTTACACTTTTCTTTGAAGAAAGTAAACCATTTCTGCTTTTTTTATTTTAATTTTTATGTGAGTCTGTTGGCGCACATTGTCCTGCTTGTAGGTTATGTCTCAACATCTTAGTATACGTTACACTGCGCAGGTACGGGAATATTAATATCTCTTGTTGATTTCCGTTTGTGTTTCAAAACTGTCACTTAACCAGAAGGGGCGTTACCGTATATTATAATTAGCACATGCCAGACTGTCCTCAATCCCGTAACATGGGCCGGGTTATCTCCATCTCTATATAACATTTACATGTCTTTGATTTACAATTATAAGGCCTATATATTTTCTGTATTCCGATGTGGATAAAGCGTAACTGTCGTTACAGAAAAGAAACCCAAATAGTAATAGATACACAATAGGTATTCTTATAGGACATAAAACAATATGATAAACCCTTGACACTGGAGGGACGCTTCATTGTACATACACACTTTTGATCAAAGAAAAGGTAAATGAACAATAAAAAGAAATTATTGACGAATATTGTCATTTTTCTGAAAAGGTTTCAAAGTTATTAATTTTTATTTAAATTTAATATTCGCAACAACAAAAAAACAAGCAAGTTTTAGGGAACCAATCATGTTCAATTTTATCTACGATACGAATTTTATTTAAGGTCTTGCTTGACCCCTTGGTCGATTTTCAAAATACCCTTTATATTTAATCTCTTATGCATATAAATCTGTACCATATATATCCATATAGTTTGGGAAAGCTTAAAGACTCAAGATTACATTGTTACTTCTAAAAATATTGCAAAATAAGTAAATATCAACAGAAAAAAATAGATTGCATTTTTCATGGTTTATTTCTCGAAACGCAATAATGATAATTCTCTTTTAACTAGTACACGGTGTCTCATTTTAAATTTTTTTCATAAGAACGATCCGAGTGGACTTTTTTTGTCTATCCCACCTTGGAAAGTCGCATAAAAATGTAAAATACAACTTTCAAAAAATATTTAAAAAAATCAAGGACGAATTTCTAAAAAATGAGGTACCGTTTACTCGATCTCATGGTGCTCTTTTCAATGGTGCAACTATGACATTGCTAACATGACTAGATTTATAGTAATACTCCTTGCAATATGTAGTCTGTTTAAAACTGAAGTGTCAGAAATAGGCAATTACAGTTTTGCGACTTGATAATATGATCATGGGAAAACTAAATTTTAGGCTGTTTGTAATTAGAATTTCGAATTATTTTTTTCACCAACATATACTTTAAGTACCTAACTTTCAATCCAAGCGAAAAAAAAAATGTTTCATTTTGAGAAGAAAGGGTCCAGCAAGACATTAAAGGCGTCTGAATATAATAGGATCCAAAGTTAGTTTTAAACGACAAAAGATTAATTGTGAAAAATTTTGACGCATTATTTAAAAAATGAGATTTATAAAATGTTTTTATTCTGGAGAGTTAGTTATCTTACTCATACCTTGTCTGAGTAATTAAAAACCTCCCACAAACAACTGAAGTCTTCTTTTGCCAGTTTAACTAAGTTTATACATGACAATGAATCATAGTGCGAGTTTTGACAAAATAAGTTAGTTTAATGAATTTTGATGCTAAAACTACAATTAAATACCATACAACAAAAATCTGATACACCAATAACCCGACAATGGTGTGAGGTCAATGGGGAGATGTGTGTACCCTTTGTTTTAATTTCTTCAATTTTATACGTTAAAAGCATAATACTTAAAATAACTATGGGTATATAATGTACAGGATGCTTGTACATTCAAAATTTGGAAGAATCTCAACAAACTGATTCCAACCACTAGTAAATTTATCAGGAAATTAATTGAATCTTTTCACGAACTTTCGTTGACACATTTTACCACGCAATAACTAATATAAGCAAACAAATATAACACCACAACAAAATAGGTTTCATTTTAATATATTTTATTTTAAATAACAAGGTATCAAAGGTTCTGGACTTCAAAACCTACATGATCAAAGTGTATTACCTCCCTTTGTTGAATTACAGCTGGTCTTTTTATCATCTTAATAAATCGCCTTACCTGGTCACCGGAGGGCCAAGATTAACCGTTTGTAAAGGTGTGCACTGTCTCAAGTACGCCAGGTAACAACAGAGTTATGATATTGTAAAGTAAGACGGCCTCAGGCTGGTTTTAAAGTTGAGCACATATTCTTAATGGATGGGTTTTAACACCTCTGAACAAAGGGCCTACCTCTGCATCTATATATCCTTTTCCACAATTAATTTATTTAATGCACGTGGACATAAAACACATTTCTAAATGATGTAGATAGAATAATTACTTGTTTTTTCTCCGCTTTTGGGTTATTTTTAATGAAAAAGTCGCTTAAAACTAAACATAGGTTGATGAATTCTTAATAAATTAATTCCTTATGTTGAACTATTAATTTCGTTTTTGTGTTTAAGTGCCAACCAAAATTAGTTAAATAGTCAGATAAAGTTGATGGAGAGAATAAAATGGTCGATTAGGAAAGTCAACAAAATTAAGCCTCCAAGCGGAACTGATCAATGGGCAAGCTTTGTGGGGTTAAAGAGAAATAATCCGGGTAAAGTGAGCCTATATTACCCAGCTAGTTCAGTTTGTAAACATATTATCGTGGAGAGTGTCAGTATTTTCCGACTCAATGAATTTATCTGCAAAGCCAACGGTAGATAAAAGCTTACAGGACATTTCAGAACAGTAGAAAATACCCTCTTTGTTAAATGTGTTTATGTATGGCTAGACATTTGAGTGAGAGTAAACAGGGCCAATAAGTAATCACGTGTTCATAATGGACCAGGTGTAGATACTTTATTGGCACGAGACCAAGCTCCAAAAATTCTTACATTGTTCGAGTTTGATCCGTACCATTGTGTGATTAATTGTGAGTTTAATTCCTAAACCCTTGCTTACACAAGGACTGATTCTAGAAGTATTTAACAAAACCAAGACCACAATAAGTTTCTGTCCATACTATGGACACGTTATAGATAACAATAATGAAAAAAGATTTGATAGATTCTATAAATAACTATAATGGTCAATATTCTCATATATAGAAACTTATGGTCCACGTGTCTGCAAGCCTACTCAAAATGTGGCCAAACATTGATTATGCTGTATATTGATTCATTTAATCCACAAGTTTGAAAAGTTTAACAGCATAATCTATAAAATACTGATTTAAAGTTTAGTGTAATTTAGTATCAATTTAGTTAAAGTTGTATAGTATGTCACAGACAAGCAAGGTGTATTTAAAAAAAAATTATTGCAGTATTTGCCCACTGGACCTCTTTCAAGCTTTGGATTAGTGGTTATCATCATAATTAATACACGTCTATAGTGATTATGGTATAATACAGTTGACAAGACAGCAGAGGGCTTATCAAAAATACTTGAAGTAAGATTGACTTATCTCCCTTACTACAGTCAAGACATTAATGAATTACATACAGAGATACGTAAATCTCATTCTTTCATTTTTAATGGGTATTTAGAGTTTAGAATCCTTTACCACACGGCGACTGGCAGCTAAATTGAAACTTTAAACAAAGAGTGAATTGATTTTAAATGTAAACTGTTTAAGAGACAAGAAGCCAATATTACCGGGTGGCTCACATATGAATGTAAACCATTTTAGAGATCATAATCCGTCTTAGAGGTTAGAATCTATTCACACAGGATGGCTCACATTTCCATGTTAACTATTTGAGAGGTTAGAGTCCATTGATAAAAGATGGCTTGCATACGAATATAAACTATTTTTAAAGTACGAATCCGCTGATAAAGGATGGTTCACATATGAATGTAAATTATTTTAGAGGTTAGAATCCATTGATACTGGGTGGCTCACATGTGAATCTAATCTATTTGAACGGTTATAGTCCATTGCTAGAGGGTGGCTTACTATGAATGTTAACTGTTTAACAGGTTAAAACCCATTAATACAGGATGTCTCACATATGCATGTAAACTACTTTAGAGGAAAGAATCCACTGATACATAGTGGCTCGCGTATGAATGTAAATTATTTTAACGGTTACAGTGTGAATCTCAGATGAATTAAACTAGTTTAACGACTGGAATCCACTGCTAGAGGCTGGCTCACATACCAATGCAAACTATTTTAGAGGTTAGAATCGACTGATAAAGGGTGGATCACATATGAATATAAGCTATTTTAGAGGTTAGAAGTCATTGATACCGGGTGACTCACTATTGATGTTAGCTATTTTCAAGGCTGGCAGTCATTGATACCGGCTAGCTCACTATAAATGTAAGCTATTTTAATGGTTACAAGTCATTGATACCGGCTAGCTCACTATAAATGTAAGCTATTTTAATGGTTACAAGTCATTGATACATAGTGGCTCACAATGGTTAGAATCCATTGATACAGAGGGTCTGTGAAGGAAAACTGTTTCGACATTGGAATCTAGTAATACAGATGGCACGCACCTGAAATGAACTATTCAAGCTCTTTGCCATCAGACAATACTCTGTGACCTGTGAATTGAAAAGCCACAACCTACCAACCGACCAACCAGCCAACCAATCATCCCTCCACCCAACCATCCAGCCAATCAACCGACCATCCAGCCAACCAACCAACCAACCAACCAACCAATCAACCGACCAACCAACCAACCAACCAATCAACCATCCAGCCAATCAACCAACCAACCAACCAATCAACCATCCAGCCAATCAACCCACCAACCAACCAACCAACCAATCAACCATCCAGCCAATCAACCCACCATCCAGCCAACCAACCAACCATCCAGCCAACCAACCGTCCAGCCAACCAACCAACCAACCAACCAGCCAGCTGACCATCCAGCCAACCAACCAGTCAACCAGCCAGCCAGCCGACCGACCGACCGACCAACCATCCATCCAACCAACCAGTCAACCAGCCAGCCAGCTGACCGACCGACCAACCATCCATCCAACCAACCAGTCAACCAGCCAGCCAGCCGACCGACCAACCAGCCCTCCAGCCAACCAACCAACCAACCCACCGACCAATTAACCAGACAACTAGCCATCCAATCTACCAACAAGCTCACCAGCCAACCAACCAACCACCAGTCAGTCAATCAGTCATTGCCATTTTGCCTAAGACACTGAGTGTAATATAATTATTTACATAATAGTGCATGAGATTTAAAAATAGAAAGAAGTGACTGTTCATACTTGTACAGAAATAGACCGCATCAAACTTCGTCATTTTGTAATTTCCTTCCGACATTTTTCGCCTCGAACTAAATGGAAGTGCTAAATAAACCTTTTTCCTGGAAGCAGCTGTCGCCATTTTGTTTGCGAGTTAAACCCGCGCAGGCTTACCCGATGACCGCTATCCATCAGGCCGCCATTTGTCAAATGAATTGTTTGTTTATGCGCTTTCATTTACAGATCAAAGCCTGGTTTGAATAAAAAGATTTCTTATCTCTCTAGCCATTTGATTATAGCACACAAATCATAAACCTACCACCCAGAAGCCGCTATGGTTGTCACTGGGGAGGAAATAAGCTAGAAATAAACTAGATTGATGAAAAGGCTGTAAAATATCTGTTTCTCTGTAAGTAACAGTTCGTTTCATCTTGGAAGTGTACCTTTTCACCTCGTGTCACCATGGCGTCGTACGCCATTAGCGAGAGTTACTATATCTGTCTGAACAACAATTCAACCAACAATCTCTGTAATAATACAACATATGGATATAATGAGTTCTATTTTTATGTGTCATATTATATTTGATATAATATAATATAATATAATAAACACAATTTAAACACATTATATTAAATGATAATACATACTCCAAAGGGAAAAAATAAACAAAAAATATTTCAAGCAAAATCTGTAAGACCACAGAGAATATAATGGAAATCAAATCCAAATTCTAAAATACAAACAAGGAAGATTTAATCACTATCGATGGTTGTTTTTGATTGAATTTGTGCATAATTACAGAGACGTGTGCCTCTAAGAATGATCATATTTCTATGGGTTATATTCACCAAAAAATTATAACGTAACATGAAGGTAGTGCATAAATATTTTGTCTATCGCCAACAGTTTGGTAAAAAAGCATTATTTAAATTTGGTACGCAGTTATTGTATGAGGCTTGCTACTTCTTGAAAACACATTTTAACAGCGATTTAAGGCAACTATAGGAGAGAGAATGTAAACAAGAGAGTTTTGTTATTCAATCTAACGTTGAATGTCAAAGAAAATACATTGATTGAAGTGGAAGTGAGTTTTGGGTTGCCTGTATCATGTATTTTAAATTATGTTTCAATCAATTCTTCGTTTTTTCCATTTGTAGCCGACGTGGCTTCGATTATATACTTAAGCCAAATTGGTTTGTCCCAGGTGGTCAAAGAAACGTTTCGTGGCATGGAATAAAAAGAACAGTGCTTAATATATGTCGATGCCGTGATGTAATAGTTATGTTGTACGGTGGAGTTTAAGACATGGCAACAATTTTGCTCCCCAATCAACAGTATCTATTTTTCGCTCAGGTGGAAACGCTCTCTGACAATTAAGCAGACAGTATAACACTCAGCGTCTCTAATTGACAAAACAAGATGTCACATTCTCAAAACTCAACCTAGGCTATACGACAAAGTATGCCACACGGTCAAATAGGTCTACTATAGTTATTACAATTAATACAAATCTACAATTCAAGTCATGTGCTATTAATGTGATTGGGTATGGACGGCGCTAATTCTGTTTAGCCAAGTGAACTAATCAAGTCATGATCAGCGGGCTAAGTTTTCCTTACTCACGGGATGTTTAAAATAAGACGCTAATTATCTTTGATGTTAAAATGTGTTAAACATTTATGTCTTTGAATTAATCAGCACTTAGTGAGTTTCAATTAATGATCCAGCTGTTTGTATTACAAATGATTTCCTTTTGATCTGAAGATATGAATGACTTTAAAAAGCGTGAGAGTGGGAATTACAAATGATATTTTAGGACAAGTAAAACCATTCGAAATTCCGCCATATAAAACGAAATGGCGGTATTTTTTTTCTCTCGATTTAACCGTCATCTATATACTTTTTTTAAAAACATGTGATCTTTATGTTTTGAAACTGACACAGAAAAAACAAACAAATAGATAAACATGTATATATAAGTAGAATATATAGGCTATTATTACTATTGTTATTTACTAATTGAACTGTGAGAAACTCAGGATGCACATAATAACTTTAACGTTTTATTTAGTTTCCAGGCGGAATTCTATTGGACAAAAGCGTATACAAGTTCCAAGTCTGTTTAATTTAAACGACGTTTGCGTGGCTATTTTGTCTGACTATAGGGTCTGGAATATACTCTATACTGTATCCTAGTTCGTATTCGTCCATGGTGAAGATAAAGACGAGTAAGAATTACATATGGATAACATCTTCTTGATTTATTGGTCACAACGTTTCCATCCCATTCCAGAGATCGTTTTCAAGTGTG
>JAVFBX010238021.1:0-10536 GCA_034783855.1 Mopalia kennerleyi | reverse complement strand
CCCTACTTCCTAATGTTCAGGCTACTCCCCCCCCCCCCCCCCACACACACACACAATGAACCAACACCGGACCAAAGACCATAAGTCGAGCAGGGATCAGATGGCGAAGATCGACCAAGTGGTGACCAGGCGACGACCATCGGAAGAAAACAGACCACAAGGCCCCGATAGACCATAACAGGACGGTGACAGACGACCATCGCCACACGGCGACAGACGACCATCGCCTCACGGTGACATAAGACCGTCACCTCACGTCGACAGACGACCATCAACACCACGTGAGGGCCACAGACCACGTCCAGGCTGTGACGGGCCAGAAAACGATGGCGAACAATGCTTTTGTTTCTGCAACGGAAGGCCAGGGGGCAACAGGCGACCAGAAGGTGGCAGGCGACCTGAAGGTGGCAGACGACCTGAAGGTGGACGCCCAGAAGGTGGCAGACGACCTGGAGGTGGACGACCAGATGGTGACAGACGACCAGGAGGTGACAGGCGACCAGAAGGTGGCAGGAGACCAGAAGGCAACAGACGACCAGAAGGTGGCAGGCGACCATATGAAGAAAGGTTTTAAAACAAGAACGCATAAGGTAGGGTAAATTGTGAATTTTGATGAACTTCGCTGTGGGTCTATACATAAGTGATAGTGTATAAGATATGCAATCACCTAACTGACAAAAACAGATTTTTCTGGACAGCATTCTATTATGAGCTGTTAGTTGACAGTTGGTGTGGTCGGATTGTCAACCACAAATCTGGCTGACGGGGTTCGATTTCCTTTGGAGAAAAACACAATTGTCTTTCTATATTTTATTGCAAAATATATATTGTTTACTGTGAGATAATTCATCAGTTTTAATCAGTCGACACCGTTGTGCCACTTTGAGTTTTCTTTGAGAATACATCTTTATGGTTGTGCCAATGTTTTGCATTTGCTTTGTGCTTTTAACATCGTCACAAATGAATCTCAAAATGCATGTAGATAATTAAGAACAATTTTGGTAACCCTGTCATAATTAGTTTAGCTATTACATGAGACGATTATTTTGTTGCAATTATTAAACACCTTAGAATCTGAAAATTCATCGGTGGAAATAAAGATTAAATAATAAATTGTATAATTTTCTTCTGCGATGTTTTCAGACCCTGGAGCATACGGAGTCTTTCGTGAAAATAACAGATAGCGATGTATGTATGTAACATCTAAAAGGGATATAATAACAAAAATATTTTAAATACATGCAGTGAAATTGAAGTTCTGTTTTATAAACTTCTAATGTACCTCTGTATATGGACATTTTGTCTGAAATAAAGTATTATTATTATTATTTGAAATTGTTGTTGTCTGATAGCTATTAAATGCGGATTTTATAGAACGTATTTATGAGCAGGTCGATCCCGCACTACTCTAATAGACTATATAGTCTTTACTTGTGAACCAGCATTCAACACTGCGATTTCCAGTGCTTTTAATCTTCCAAAACAGGCGTGTAAATACTGGTAGATCAAGGTACGCTTCCATTCTTCATCTATGTTCCTATGGCTGTTTTCCCAGAACTACACCGATGGTGCAGTATCCGGCACAGCAAATATTGAACCATCGACTTTTCTCCGCTTAATACTAATAAATAAGGTTCTAGTAGGTGAATACGTGATGATGTCTCTATCATTATACAAAATACCTGACGTGCATCATTGCCAATCCAAAAATCAACTACTACCTACACAATACGAAATACTATAGATATGTAACGCTTACTATTTTAGCTAGATTCTTTAATTAGGTCATCGACTTTCCGATTATGTTGTCCGGTCTTGTCCAGATGAAAGGTTTGTAACTAATAGTGTATTATTTCTAAGGTACTACAAAATGACACAAACATTATGTCCGGACCTCTATTTTTCGTCGGTTACGGTTGAGATAAAATATTTTCCTGAAATTCGAACCAGGATCCTGCAGATTTTGTGCATGTGAAATGTCACATTATAACAGGCAAGGCATTTATTTTAATCAATATGTGTTTATCTAAGCGAGGAATCAAACCGGAATAGAAGCACTCTATATCAAGATGGTTAAATGAAGCGCAGCGGGTGTAGATAATCTTAAGGACGTGGGGGTGTAAATAAAATTTTCATTACCCATTTCAGAACTCTCATAGGCAAAGTATTTACTTAGCGTTGACCAAGCAGATGAACTAGTAGCGAACAACCGATTAAGTGGCCACTACTCTCTTCACCCTTGGCCAGTGACGATCAGACCAGACACACAAACGGAAAGTCCGTGGACTGATAGAGAATTTAAACCCAACTTACACGACAATTAAATACTCGTCAAGCCTTGCTTAATGGTATCTCTCGTATGTGAGGATTCTGCACGCTAACAAAGTTAAGTCAGGCTTATCCAACCATTACATGTGAAGAGTTCTGCTCTAAGAAAGTTCAACTCATTTAAAGACGACATCGGACACATTCCTTAAACTATTGCGCAGCGTTGTTAAAAAAAATACACAAATTTGAATATTTTTACGAGACAGATATTCCGATTGTTTTGTGTCTGAAACTGTACATGTAGGTAATCTTTGAGATGTGGGGATGAAACAGACGGTTTAGTAACCATTTTGGAACTTCCGTAGTTATAGTATATCGGGTTGACCAAACGGAAGAATTTTGGGTAAATATTACAGAATGTGAGTGGTTACTAATCTCTTCACCCTTGGCCGGCACGATCAGACCAGACACAACCACGGAAAGATATATCTCTTCAACAATATCGTCCTCGAAATGGCGTGTTCCCTCTTGTGCAGCTGCCAAAGAATGGGCAGGTTCATTGTCGAGTATACGATATTGTTGAAGAGATATATCATTAGAGGAAATCTAAGTCATTTATAAGCCAGGCTGGGAATCTGTTAAATTTATAAACCAATCTACTCAATTTTGTAGGCCATGGTGTCAAATTTTAATTACGACAAACGAAACCCAAAAGCTTTCAAGATCTGATTTTAAATTTCATTTACAACCCTAACACATAATCCATTTTCTTATTTAAAACCCCAATAAAATAAATATCCATATCCTTTTTTTCAAAATACCTATTTAAAGAAACTATTTTTCCATAACCAGGGCATATTGTCCATCTAAGCACAATTTTAGATGGAAAAGTCGATATTTTTGGCTGAGGGTAATCCGGAGGATTAAAATGTGTAAACTCTTCCATCTCCAACTCGAATACATTTAATGATCTACTATGGTATTATAGTATATGTTTTGGTTTTGTTTCGGTTAAGGATACATTTCAATTCTGTCGCCCATAGACCTAACGGAACAGATTTTTGTTGACAAAAATTATCCTGGAAATCGTAAATTTCAAGTTGTAAGACAACTTAATGAGAAATTGATCACAACTTTTAGCAAAATTACCCGTGGCAAGATAAACAAGGGTACCGGTACTATATATCACTGTCATAGCTCTGCATTCATGTGGATGGTTGGAAGCAGCTTCCTCTCCCCTCGCCTTCTGGCTAAAGGCTTTTTAAATTGTAGCAATACTGTCTTTATTTAGCACAGAAGGGAAATTAACATTATGGAAATGCTTCACATCTTTGGTTTGCTAGTGTCAATTCTTATGGAATATAATGCCATAATATAAGTGAAAACCCCCAAATCACTGCCTAAAACACGAATCAATCCTGTTGCCCTGGTGGTTACAGGTACCAAGAGCTAGGGAGCGACAGAAACAGTTCTAAACGTACTCAACAAATATCAGGAATTTACCAGTCAAACATAATTTTAGACAACGCCTTATCCATGCTTAATGACAACATCCAGTCGAATGCGCCTATTGGTTGCACAAAACCAGAAATAAGAAGTGCTAAATAATTTGTTTTTGAGGCATGTATATGTAGAGGCTAACATAACATTTTAATGAAGCATAAATCAACAAAGTTTGCTACAGCGTAACAAAAAGGACCTGATAATGGAATGGACAGGATACAGACTTGTATTTTAATTAGGAACAATATTTTGCTCTAGAAATTCTTGTATACTGGACAAGTCAATGAGAAACTCATTCAAGGGAAACAACTCTCCGCCATGTCGGGCAATTTAGTCTGTTTGGATAGACATTTTATTATCTGTTATTAGTATGGTGGGTGTGTTAGCTTTTTCCTGTAATAAACAGTTATCTTGTGTTAACAGTGTAGTCAATGTATAGGAGAAACTTTTATAACTGTCAGTTCTTGAAAAAGAAAAGATGTAAAACACACTTTTGTTTTTCAAGATAGTACCGTTAAAAGGGCAGTTTCCTATACTTCGACTACATTGTATATAAGTTAACAGACTGAAAATCAAATGTGGAATACATGTATGTTATCATTAGCATTTTTGAAAAATCTGAAAAGTATCTTTTTAATAGACTGTCTATATAACCATTTTTATTCTGATTAGTTTACTAAATGTATTACAAGGATAAGGCCTCATTTTCCAAACAAATTAAGCATGTATCATATGACATGCTTCTGTTTTGAACTTTAAAATCCACAACTTAATAAATTTTTGGCAAATGTTTTTTTTTCTCAGTACTTAACATGAGAAATGTATTGCATCATATACACTGACCATTAAAAGAGTACAAGTATATGTAGAAACTGTCTGATGGCAATGACTGCGAAGTTTCTACTGTATGTTAAGAATGCAACCCAAATTTGCATTTCATGTAAGCAGACTACACACTGTATTTGCTTGGTCTAATTTATAAGATCAGTCTTGCCGCTGGTTTTGAGTGAGCTTCCTGGTGCTCTCAGAGCTGAGGGCAACACATAGCTGATCTCTTTATGATGTAAGTCTTGTCTATCAGTAATGTAGATTAATTGCACAAAAACTGGTTTTCTGTTTCCTTTCATGAATTCAGAAACTTGGCCTCATGAGGTGATCTTGTTTTAAAGATATTCCTTGGAACTTTACTAGTTTAGATGTAAATTAGTGGTGCTTTACCTGGCTATAAATTGTATACATAGGTAATGAATATTTTCTATTTCCTGGTACTGCCATGTTTTTTGTTATTTGTGGTTTTTTGTTTTGTTATTTGTGTGTTTTTTAAACCTGTTCAATTATTGACAGGCTGAAAACTTTAATGGCACATCATAACCAAACCGTAAAATACTAAATGTTACTATTTTTCCCCTTGATAGAGTACATAGTTTAATAATGTTGTACACTTTAACAATCTGATCATAGGCACAACTATTGTTTAATTACATTTATTATTTTGCGTGGAAGTGTATCTTGTGCTCTTTCTAATTTCTGCATCATAAATTGTAATTAATATTTTTATAATAGCAATCTGATTATGTTGTTGAACTTAAATCTCAGACACTTGTTACTGTCATGTCAAAATAAAGCGCCATAATTGTGATCAAAATGATACTTTCAATTCTTTAGTAGTTGGGATGGGAGTGGCTGATTTGTTTGTGATGTCTAATTTGTGTTGTCCTGTGATCGTCTTGCCTTGGTCAGATTAGATTATGCCTTTTGCTATTTTTATGTTTCTACAGCGCATACCTATTTTGCATATTGCAATAGTAAAGGTCAAAGGATATTTTTTGCATTATGTTTGCTTGTCTGAGCCTATCTAGAGAACCATTCAATATTTTTGTCCTAACATTTATATCTCATGCAATCCTGATGTCACAACAAACAGGAGAGTAGCCCACTTACAGGTAATGACCACAACATAAAACAATACATAATAGATTAAAACAAACATGATTAAATGAATACACCAATCTCAAGAGTAAATATTGTCTTGGGGCCCAATAAATAAGAGATCTTACATGTAGGTTGAGGACCAGCACAGATTGTTTATGAAATATATAATTATTCATTTGACTTTAGGCCGTGACGTCCACATACCATTGTGATACTGTGATATATGGCACTTTAGGCCGTGACGTCCATATACAATTCTGATACTGTGTGCTATGGTACTTTAAGCCGTGACATCCATATATCATTGATACTGTAAGCTATGGCACTTAAGGCCGTGACGTCCATATACCATTGTGATACTGTGAGCTATGGTACTTTAGGCCGTGACGTGCATATACCATTGTGATGCTGTGAGCTATGGTACAGCCGTGACATTCATATACCATTGTGATGCTGTGAGCTATGGCACTTTAGGCCGTGACGTCCATATACCACTGTAATACTGTGATCTGTTGCACTTTAGGCCGTAACGTTCATACCATTGTGATGCTGTGAGCTATGGTACAGCCATGGCGTCCATATACCATTGTGATACTGTGATCTGTGGCACTTCAGTCCGTAACGTTCATACCATTGTGATGCTGTGAGCTATGGCACTTTAGGCCGTGACGTCCATATACCACTGTGATACTGTGATCTGTGGCACTTTAGGCCGTAACGTTCATACCATTGTGATGCTGTGAGCTATGGTACAGCCGTGACATTCATATACCATTGTGATGCTGCGGGCTATGACATTTTAGGCCGTGACGTCCATATACCATTGTGATGCTGTGAGCTATGGCACTTTAGGCCGTTACGTCCATATACCATTGTGATACTGTGAGCTATGGTACTTTAGGCCGTGATGTACATATACCATTGTGATACTGTGATCTGTGGCACTTTTAGTCGTGATGTACCCAGAATCATAATGGTTTATGAATACAGATTGAAAAGTATCATATTACTAATTACTATAACTCAAATGTGAGGTACAGAACAACACTGTCGCCTTTGCCAAGGTCTGGAATGCTTTTCGCTATGATGTTCTCTTTCAGGTTTGAAAAATTGCACACATGTACCTAAACGAACACCCAACTGTACCCCAAATGTGAGGTACATAATTAACAACAATGATTAGAAAAGCTTGTCAGAGCTTGGAAAAGGCTACACCGTTGTCCAGTGCCTTATATTTGGGCGAACAGTAAAATTGGATCATTTACTCGACACGAGAAAGAAGTACTATAAAGCCAAAGCTGTATCAAATCAACTCAGAGGAAACCAGATGATAGGAAACTATGGTGTTTTAACTCAAACTGATTTTGGTCATGCCCCGGGGAAAACTATGTCTTCTCTATATAACAGTAAACAAAAATAAAAGTTAATTTATACCCATATTATACTTTTTGTTAACTCATTTGTTTTAAATTTCTATTTTAATTATATATATAATTTTCTATCTACACCTGATTTCACAACTGTGTTATATTACTCATTCGGGTGAATGTTTTAAAGATATTTCCAACGCTATGGATATCCTATAGGAGTCATTACAACAATATAACAGAGACAAAAATCCGATCAGATTAGTCAATCTTACAACGTTTAAGAATTCCATAGGATTTTGTATTTTATCACGTAGGCTCCTACATGATTGTGCGGGTGGCTGTAGGGAGCTTCGTGCTGTCCTGGTGTTCTCAAAGCTAAAGGAGAACAGGAAGCCGATCTGTTTGTGGTATCTGTATTGCGTCCTGTATTTGTCCCGCCCTGTCTTTGTTTGTTGCCAGTGGTGTCGAGGGTGGTTTCTTTCACCCATTGGGCTGGCACGCCTTCATATAAGTGAAATACCCTTGAGTACGACGTTAAACCCCAATCAAACAAACAACAATCCAATGTTGTCATCTGTCTTGCCTTTGAATAGTGCTAGTGATGATGATGGCAATGGTGATTTTCTACACCCATGTGGGGTAGCTGCTGTGGCTCAGTGGTTGGGGTGTGGCAGCACTGACCCCTCAATTGATGTATTGCCCACAGGTTCGGGTGTGTCAGCACTGACCCCTCAATTGATGTATTGATCACAGGTTCGGGTGTGTCAGCACTGACCCCTCAATTGATGTATTGCTCACAGGTTCGGATGTGTCAGCACTGACCCCTCAATTGATGTATTGCTCACAGGTTTGGGTGCCCCTGTGGAATTGAGGAAGAAGAGGGAGTTCTGTAAGGTGACTCTGGCTATCATGGCAAAGGTGTTTTAATACAGCTTTTCCTCCTGTTGTTAACTCCAGTAAAATCCAGTAAGGCTGAATAAGAAGTGAATATTCTGTCTGCATATAAGTGAAATAGCAAACATTACCAGAATATTAAAACCCCAATCCAACAGACGAACCTTCACCCCATCAGGCTGTCATTTCTTCAAATGAGTGATGTAATTCACTCATGTAATTGTTTGTTATGTAATTCAAGTATATCTCCTCTGGTACCAATATAGTTCTTGCTTTTGAAGCACATTGATGTTGGTAGCCTCCATGCCCTCTGGGTGGGAGTTTGGAGGGAGCTTGTCCTAAGGGGCACCATGAAGCCGATCTGTTTGTGATGTCTTTATGTTTGTCTTGTCCTGTGTTTGTCTTGTCTTTGTTTGTATCCAGTGGCGTCCCTCAGAGATAGCTGATGAACTCAACAAATTTTTATAAAATCTGCTGAAAGACTTCTACCAAATAAGAACTATGATTCATCTGAAACTCTTCCCTTGAGTTAGAGTACAACGTTAAACCTGAACCAAAGAAACAAACCACACAAATACAATGACAATGTAAGTGAATCATTTAAGTGATTTGAACCAGGTAGATCAAAAATACAAATCCTAAACAACAGTGGTTTATGTGTGAGGCTTATGTCTGAACAATTCTTATTTATGTCACTGTGATGTGTCTACCTTGCACTTTTTACAGCAGACAAAAGGGAGACCAATCTGGTGAACTGCACTCTGGAAGGTACCCGCAGAGTTTTCATTTAATACCCATATACTGCTATGTTCAATGATGGTTGAGGATTTAAGCAGTATTGTGATGTTACTTTGCATTTTGCTGTGGTTTGGGATTGGTTTTGGCATACAGTTTTTGGTACATGTGTGTTTATGGGACTGTGTGTATATTTTTATCGATATAAGGAAGGTTATAGAGGCTTGTGTATAACAGATTACCCGGTTGTTTTTTTTGCGCCATGCTGTATAAATTTATACCCCTAATGATATAGCACCATGTTTTGCAACCGATGCTCTTCTTATATCTTATCATATTAATAATGCCCCGTGGGGGAGCGGGTTGGCCAGTCCTGCAGAATACTCTCCCGGCTCCCTCAGTTTATCGTAAGAGGCGAGAAAAGAGGAGCTTTCTGTTACCCTGGTCTTCTCAGAGCTAAAGGGGAACAGGAAGCTGATCTGTTTGTACATTTTGTATTTGTCCCCGTCGTCATATAAGTGGAATACCCTTGAGTACGACGTTAAATACTAATCAAACAAACAAACATATTAATAACAAATCATGGTTTCTAATCTTTCCATTTTGTTATTTTCTAACCATCTTGTTCTACACATTTGCAAGAGTTTAGCCTAAAATCAAAAGTGTGGTGCTTCATTTTTTAAGTATTAAACTGGGTGTCCAATTATTACAGTTTCCATATCTCTTGCATGTTAAAATTTCTTTAAACAGGGTGTCCAAATGAAGCATTTGTTAAGTTCAGGGTGTCCAAAGGACGGATGGACACCCTCTGTCTATTAAAGGCTATACCATTATATTATACTTTTCTCGTATTTTCATATTATGTTGTTTTTTTTGGTGGTGGTGGGTTTTTTTTTTCATTTCAAAGCTAGGTTATTTAGTTTTTTGCCCTGTAAAGATTCCCATTTTCTCCAGTTACACCATACACTTTGCTTCCAGTGTTTGTATTGTCAATGTTTGTTGTGTGTAGGGCTGCACCAATGTTCACCTGTATACTCATTGGACTACTGAAGCCACTGTAATACCCTACACTCAGCAGTCCAGTATTATCCATCATATTATTCCTGTGATTTGTTCATTACTCTTTCACTTTGTGATGCCCTTGTTATGCCTTCCAAGTTGTCCTGTCTTGTCTTTGTTTGTTATCAGATGAGGGTACGTTTCCTTCACTCATTGGGTTCCCCTGAAAGGAGTTTCTCTGTTTTTGTAGTTTGCAATAAAAAAAAAAGTCTTTTATATTCGGTTATGGGTTTTGGAAGTTTTGAATTTTGAATTTTATATTTATTTGATGGTTGTCACAGATATTTTTTACTTTATTTCACATTTGTTTCATCTTTTTTTATTCTAGTTTATCCATGGATTATTTAAAGCTTTATTCACCGTTGTTATTTTTTTTAGGCTTGGGAGGGATTGTCTTGTTCATGTATTGTGAATGTATTGTGCCTTGTCAAATGTATGTGTTAGTGTTACCTTTTTGCCACTATACTTAAAACTTATAATATTGTGGAAGTGACAGTAATAGGTACTTCATATTAAAGGTGAGGGAGGCCCTCTTGATATCTGTGGATATAGGCAGGCAGTGTAACTGAAGTATATTTAGTGCAGGGTTTTTATAGACAAATTTTTTTCATAAACTCAATTTGATATTGCCTAAAACTCAATATTTTGAGCATGCCTTTGGTGCGCAAAATGCACTAATACTCAATTTTACCAACTTTTCATCGTTAATTCACTGATAATTCTTAATTTTATAGCTAGTTGCCGAAACCAGTCCAAACTCAATTTCTCAAACAAA
>JAVFBX010238010.1:0-10537 GCA_034783855.1 Mopalia kennerleyi | reverse complement strand
CCCCCCCCCCTCCCCCCGCCTCCCACCCTACAAATATGACTTGCCCCTCAAATTTTAATCACACAATCGATACCATTTTATCAGCTGACAAAAGTTGGATGTTTTTACGAGGACGGCCCGAACAGGGTTGCTTTGAATGATATAAATCAGACCATACCATTTGGTAGTTTCTGGCCGCAGTTGTATGTGTGGTGTCTCGTGCCGCGCTCGTTTTACTGGTAGTATGACAAACATCAGTGGTAGGAACCAATCAAATGCTGTATACAGATTTAGACTAGAAGAGGATTTTAATTGGATGTGTATGTTTAACCCTATTCTGAGAATCCTCGTGAAACTTGTCTGTGTTTATCAGAGCCTATAAAAAAAAGATTTGTATATAACTGGTGATAAGTGAGATTCGGTTTTAACCAGACCGTAAAGGGTTTTCTGTTGTTGAAAAAAACAAACAGCCTATCAATCATAATGTTCCAAATAGTTACTACTACATGTCTAGCCAACCTGTCCCTCATATCCAGTCAGAATAATTTGTTTAATTAGTATAATTACCAATTGCTGCATCAGTGCGTGCGTATATAGATAGAGCATTAACACGTGGATAGTAGTATCCATGTCTAGATAGTAGATATCCGTGTTATGCCGCCTTCACATCACAGGCCATACAGACGCACTTAATCTTCCGTTAACCAATCAACAACTAAGCTTTAACATAGAAGAATTTAAACATAAAGATTATAGGAAGAGCTCCATGTCATCGCCCATCTCTTTTCGCCAGAGTAACTCTTTTTCGTTTTTACTGGTACATAAAACAAAATGACGTCATCTTATCGGTTCATTCTATCAGAAAATGTACGATTACTTCAAACAAAATAACATCATTCTATTGGTTCATTCTATCAGAAAATGTACGAGGGTGATTACAACGCAACCGTCAAATGGGTTTTATATTGTTTCGATGTTTATTTGTTGCTGTTGCAGCGTTCCAGCCTAAACAGTGAAGGCGTGCTATCTTCGCACAACTATTAGCAAGACAAACACATCACACACAAATCAGCATATAACCGACAAAGCGTGTCAGTTTAAAATTAAAAGGGGGAAACGCCACATTAAAAAAAATCTCGAGTTGCGCCTTAGGTCACGAATGATCATAGCCACATTGAGATCCCACCAGGATGCGGGAGTAAATAATAGTGCGGAAAACGTTGACGCTTTCAATCACAATTTATTGTAAAACCCGGAAAACCCGGGTTTTCCACCCGGGTTATTTGTGTTTGCACAATGATTTATGTGTCACCCTTAGAAAAATATCGCCGTAATGGAACCCTTTAAGGTAAAATTCCGTTATGTCTATGGGCGAACCTTTTATGGTTCTGCATGGAACCCTCACAGCAACTGTTCATAGTATATGTCCTTTTCTTCTTATATCAAAAAAACGTTTTTGCCTTTTTTTTAAACTTTAAAAGAACCATTATTGCTAAGAGTGAAATTGTTATGTATTTCAATTAAACTTGATTACCGTTCTTAAGTATTGTTTTATATTTTTGTCGTGGATTTCGTTAGGTAAATGGCTGAAACCCAATCGGTAGCCCTATATATCAGGGCTATATACCAGACCAAGAGTAAACTTCCGCCATTTAACCTGTCTAGGTAGATTTAACAGCTTTGTTAAGACATGGCAACGGTTGGATCGTTTCCAAAGCCATTAAATCTACCTAGACAGGTTAAATGGCGGACGTTTACTCTTGGTCTGGTATATAATTCAGGTAGACAAAAATTCGCGTGAATCGCGTGAAAATCTGACATCTATTCGTGGTTTCGCCCTACATGGTATACCCAATTATGGTGTTTTCCCCTTGTTTATTAAAATCCGGATTTTTACTCGGAATTTGTTTCAGATTGCCTTAAAGGATGATGACAACGAACGCTAATATTACAACAATAACCGTGGTGGTTGCATTTTGTTTTTCGATCTGGACCCATAATCATATGAGTAATCCTGCGACTAGTCACAAAAGTTTGTCGTGGCTAGGAATTTGATATTAACATACTCATACGAGGATCAACCAAAAACAATGTCAGAAAATGTGTCAGGGCTACAGACCAATTAATTATACATTACTTGTTTTCATATACTGACACAAACTGTCGGATGCTAAAAAAACATGTCTAGGTTATACACCCGGCTATCTAATATGGAGAGAGGAGCTAAGCAGGCAATATCCGGTCAAATGTGGCCGGTACGGAAATACACGGAATATCCTACATCTGTCTAGAATGGGGAAATAGTATCTTCAACAGAACACGCAAAATATTCGGAAAAAAAGTAAACGTCTTTTATGTGAATGGCTGTTAGTCGACTGGCTAGTGCGTCAATCGGTCCGTTCGTTCGCTCGTTCCTCCCGGTTTCCCACCTTTATTAGACAAGGAACAGTGTGGAACGGACACTCCATCGTCATACAAGAAAAATACCCTTGAGAACGACGCTAAACCGCAATCGAACAAACTAAACAAACAACTAGTAATTTATAAGTTATTTCAGAATTACCACAACAGTTGTTAATAATACCAAGAACAACGTGGGCTTACTATTTCCGCGAGTAAAGACAGCATGGCCGTCTGAGACAAACTTCCCCTAGTACAAATGAGTTTTTGCCTTTAATCCTATGTGAAAAGCGGTAAATATAATATATTGGCTTTTCGATCGTATTGAACATGAAATGAAATTCCTGTACAAAACGCTACTCACTGCCAGCAGTAATATTCTATTCATTGAATGAGAGAGAACTAATAAAGTCGTGTTAGTGACTACAAACTGCATAATTGACCATATATGTGTTAATCACTGTGTTACGTTGTTCTATCAGAATCCAGAGTAATTACAAAACCATTCGTGGAATTCGGGACGAATTCATTCGCTTAATGAACAAGCCGTGACCACAGCCATCGGTTTTAGTTATGGTGTTATGATCATCGCTAACAAATTAATATCGATATCGAACACATTCTAAAATAAATAATGATATAAATAAATTGTGATAGAAAGCGTCAATGTTTTCCATTAGTTGGGTATGTATATATTCAAGAAAAAGACGTCATAGACGATAATATCGAGAAGGTAGCACCTCGACGTTGTTTCACAAACTTATTTCCTTAATACAAGATTATTTTGTAACCCCTATGTCTGTGGTATGACACATTGTCACACAGAAAGGATAAGCGAATCGTCTACCGCGAACAAGGTGAACGTACGAGACATTTTATATTTTTATACGTTGCCAATTAAAAGTCATCTTGGTGAACAAAACGAAATAGGCCCACCGAGAAACGTTTTAGAAACAGTTTTGTTATCTGGAGAAGTTGAGACTATATGCGAATAAACTGAATGATGAACCTAATGTCGCCAAAACCCTCCAAGAAACCATACCAAAAGAAGCAGGAATCCAAACATATTTACAAAAAAAGAATAAATCCGAAGCTCTCGGGCAAGGTGGACAGTTTAAATATTTTCACGTTTCCTGTGGCACTTCTTAAGCCTTATTGATTTTGCAAATTTAGCTTTCACCTAACACCTAATCCTGTTCCGCAAAATGTGGATGATTTCTTGAATATTACAGTATCCGCAAACTTAAAAATAAACTTATTTCACATTTTTTTTAGCGCTTAGATGTCGGAATAGTCTGTGAAAGGTCTCCTGCTTCGATGCACACGGAAATGGAAAGTTACATGAAGAAGTTACACTGGTAAAAAAGGCTTTATAAGTTAGCGAGATCCATGCCCATTTAAGTTGAAGTTTACAATCAAACTGAGTGAAAGAAATACAATACACCTAATCTGTTTCCAAGACTTTTACACACAATTAAATATACATCAAATGCTCCTATCAGTAAATAACGTTTAAAGTAAAACATTTCGATATCGCGTATTAATATCGCCAACATAAACCTTAAATTTCTCAAATTGGAACGGAATTGCACAAACTAAAAGTATGTTACGCCGGTCTTCGTGCATAATTATCGACGATGGAGTAAAATTTACAACAAGTATATCTGAGACAGGTGTTATATTACTGAAACTGATATAGAAATTCTGAAACGTATAAACTCTTCCTGAAACGGGTACAATATTTCTGAAACTTTCTGAAAATAGAAGCGTACTTACCTACGAAGAGTTAACAGCGAGGGTTTTGTAGTGTGAGACTGGACAGGCGATAGGTGATCTGTGAGGGGAACTCTCGAATCAACCACACACGCTCTTCCAGAATCAATACCTCTCTCAGTAACTAGCTCCCGTGTGCTTTATGATCGCTACCGTGTCTCGAGGCTAACTGATCGGCTTGATCACTCTGGCACTTCTGACGTCGTGAAGGGGAAAGAGGCAATCAGTTCTTCCACGGTCGCTTTGGTCAACTCCGTATCACTGACGTATCTGGATTGGAAGGGATGCGAGCTGTTCTTTTTCACCTCTTGTCAGATTTCTCACCACTCAACATACGCTCATGAAGTATGTGGGGCGGAACAGTTTTTACTCTACATGTGCTCGCCCATGATTGGTCACCGTAACATTTTATTGGGGTTTCGCTATAGCCAAACATGGTGTAAAAGTATAGGGGGCAACTTTCCACCTTTGGTATAAAGTTACAACAAAAATTGTGGCTGGTTTTTCTTAGTATCCATCCGGTTTTCTACCTAACACCTCCAATACAAAGTGGTCACCAAAGTGTTCACACCAAAGTGGTCACCAAAGTGATCACACCAAAGTGTTCACCAAAGTGATCACACCAAAGTGGCCACACCAAACAACCAAACTCGATAGGGCATGTGAGTCTCGTTCTCTTCCGGGTACGTGTTCCGGTTTCCTGGGTTCCGGGTACCTGGTTCAAAGTCTGTCCATGTGGTTTACATAGCGATCTTTCAAAGCCATGTTTGTGTTGCTGTTGGGTGCAGCCGTGGGACTTGAAAAGAGAATTGCCAGTTTTTTTAACTCTCCGTTCATGTAAAAAGTAGAAAGAATGTAAGGATGCCATGAAGCGGAGTGAATTGCTTGAAATATTGCAGATCGCATGACGTGACTTATTACCCTAAATAGATCAGGGGTTGATTCGGGGCGTTGCAAACTGTTCTTGGGTGACTCTTCCGTAAAGTAACTCCTCACATTGCTTCATGGTGAACAGCTCTCTAAAGGGAACGAGGGCAAAATGTTTCCTATAAATCACTCTCATTGGTCAACGTTATATCACTGAAATTCCTTGCTAAAAATCGTTGTAGCTAGTCTTTGGCATGCTTGCTGGTAAGTCGTGTATAAAGACCGTATATGTTGTTGACATCACTTAGACACGTGTTTCTGGTATCACTTGTATTTATATAGGAACTGACGTGCACAATATATATCAAGTTACAATATAGACAGGAAATTGACAGGTATACATACATCTGACAGTAATATTCATACCACTTTGACCTTTGGACATCAAATAATAGAGAAATTGTGTTCAATTATGCGAGCTACCATATAAGTTAATATTACTCTGTAACGAAAATGCAGAGTGTGAAGTAGCAATACAACTGCATGCTACTTACTATGAATGTGTAATGAGTGTGGACCGACCACCATAGCCCTGTCGCTCAATCGCCCAATGTGAAGGTATCCAGTTTGATTACACTAAAATCATCTGTATGTTTGATTGGATCTTTATGTTTGTTAAAAGCATATTTCACTTATGTGATGATGAAGGAACCCCCGCAATAAGATAGTAGTATTTAGTCTTATACAATACCGCATATGAGTAAACACGGATAGTGTTGACTCAGATATTAAACGGAACACCATTCGTCCTCGATTAACACGAAATCTCTCGAGCTTTCAAACCATAATGTTCCTTCCTCAAACACACCGAACTTGTTTTTTATTGAGGGAGAAGGGGGGGATATATTTTTTGTTTGTTTTTTTATGGGTTATTTTATTGTGTGCTTTGTTTTAGGGGGTGGGGGAGGAGGAGAGATTATGCCGAATGCACTCGTTCCAGTGCTATGTTCGGGCTTAATAACTGATATCCAGTACGATGCGATTTGCTGTTACTAATTCAGGGGATTTCCCTTATTTTCGGCATTTTGATTGGTGGAAAAAATCTTATGGTGCGATTTGTAGTCCGATTTTTAGAAGATTCCCTTCTTTTACGAGGTTTTCATTGGTAGAATATTTCTTACATATTTATCTACCAATCAAAATGCTGCAAATAACGGAAATCCTTTGACGGACGGACCACAGTTGTCTAAATCCGCGTAGATGTGATGTGCAGTACATTCGAGTGGAGTGAACGGGCAACGGAAAGCTTTCTCCACCCGCTCGCTCATATATCCGCATGTTGGAACATGTGCTCAGTTGACGCTAGTCTGGAGCATAACATTAAGACAACAAATAAATAGCTCTGCTATAAATGAAGTAATTTGGAGAAGCAAAAAATCATAAGAAACAGTTGATAATATATTAAATAAAATTGGCATACCTCCTCCAAAAGATATGTAGTTGGTTTTTTTCAATTGAAGGCCGTCAACCTTCCGATTTCGGCCACTCGGAGTAAGTTAGCATCCGTAACTCACCACGGAAACAGAGAGAGTTGCAAAAAGTTTTTATCTCTAACAAAAAATTCAGAACTCTACATTGTAACTTGATAACAATGCAGTTTTCGAAAGTCTCTTTAGTCAAATAGACAAGTTTATTGTGACTGGGTTGTTTTTTTGCTTTTTTTCAAATAAATAATATCCGTCTAGCTAAATTGTTCGTTTAGGAATCAAGTATTAAAATAGCATGCCTTGTGTTAATTGAGTATGGTCAAGCCCACGACCCTCGACCAGGCACAAACCTCTTTACATACATGACTTGTCGAGTGATCTAATTGGCTGCCATTTACTGCTGCTAATTCGGTGCCTGGCTCCTCGAGCTCAGTCACAACTTCCTTTCAAGATGATATCCCGGAAATTTAGGTCCAAAACAACGCTGAATCAAAATAAAGAGACTTCACCAGTTAAATACTCAGAGCTTAAAGCACTCTCGTATCCATCTTCCCGAGGCAAGGCGCAAAAATAGATCGTCGCATAAAACCTCTCTTCCTTTCCTACCTTGCCTTCATAGACGTAAAACCTGTGTTAGCTAGACGTGCTTTCGGATGACCTCACTTTATCCCACCCTATCAGATAAGAGCTTCCATTGAAATGAAAGAGGCGGACTAAACAAATGAAGACAACTAGGCTATATATGTGAAATATACCCACGATTTTAGTGCCATTAACGAGCCCTTACATTATCAGACACGCCAGTGGCGCCACACTTGTTTGTTTCAGACATTGACGTGTAAACGACTTAACTGCTTAATCTTTTCTAGATTAGTCCAATTAAACTTTTGCCATGTTTTTGCCGTGAATTTGTCAAAGAGTAAAATGGTAAGGTCTCGCCTTACACATCTTGGCCCCATTCTAAACATTATTTGCGGACATACCTGCGGAGATTCCAACTCTAAGGTATCACCGAGCCATCTTGCCTGGTTTCCGATATTTCGGAAACCAGCTTTCAGCGCGCAGTAATACTCGTCGCATCACAGCGTGTATGGACTTCACAATACTTTGTAATCAACAACACGTGTTTGCGCTTTATCTGTTATAAAATGTGGCCTTTTTGAGGTAAAAATCTCTATAGTTTGGTTTCAGTTCTTTCGCATATTCGAGTGTTATATGAATAGACTCGCCTTAAGGCTACATATCAATAAACTCTTTATGTCCTTTTTTTCTAACCATTTTCACATAAACGCGTGTATAAATTATTTTTAAAAACTAGGACAAGTTCTATGATTAAGCACCCAGCAGAGGATCGAGTCTTAATTTAACCAAACTTAAAAGTTGTTAGACATTTAAAAAGTTGTTGGTCTCTGGCTGGCACACTATCGTATAAGTGAAATAACCTGAAGTCCAATGTCAAGTCCAAATTAAACAAAATAAAACCAATTTCCATTGTTTTATGAAGCATGTTTGGATATGACCTGTTCAATTAATACTGTCTGACGCTACCGTTCCACAATTCAATTCTTATATGAAGTTGTACAACATCAACTTTTACCCAAGAAATGATGCCGAATTTACCAAGTCTACAAATGTTCACTCCCCTATCTCCTAGCATCGTAGGCCTAACCTCCAAATTTGCAAATCCAATCTGTAAATGTCTGACAAATTGGCAAAGTGGATATCTTCTGGTATAGAGATTCGAGTGATACATTGATGTCTTCCAAAGCCCGCACAGGTACGTCGGTTCACAAGACATTATGATACACACTTGGTTACTTGTTAACACACATTGTCCGAGCGTAAATAAGAGCGGGTGGCTGAGTGGTCTAGGTGGATGGCATTTACTGCTGGCGATTCGGTGCCTGACTGAGGGTCGACACGTTCGATTCTCGGACGTGTTTCAACCTGCAAAATTTCCTGAACTAGAATCTGTTCAATCTAAGAAAGTGTTATCCCAAAAAAAGGCAAATACTGTAATTGTCAACGCCAAAGTCATTGCAAAACATGAGTTTACATCAGTCTCTTTCATTTAAACCGTCCTAACCGCGCGATAGTAGTATGTAAGACGTGCATCAACTGTCTCTGCTTGACTTCAACCCCGAAGTCAGGAACTGTGTTTTTTAATTTTTATTTTCTTGGATTTATCTGCGTGGTATGGTGAATGCGTTACTCCTCAAGAAACTAGAATTCAGCAATATGCTAAACCTGGCAAGATTCACGATACTCTGGTATCATCCGAAGTCGGAATAACATCCACTCCCCTTTCACCCGACACTCATCTGCGGGGCCCGTAAGCAATCGACCAAACCTTGCGAGATTCGAGTTGAAATCACTACGCTCGGCCGTGATAGATGAATGAATTTGCACCAAAAGTGCATTTTCTTCGACGGAAGCCCTTTTATAACTACATACTTAAATCAACCTAGAGAATGGCATATTGCGAAAGAACCAAAAAACAGATACCAGTTGTTAAAGCTAGTCACAACGCGGGCTACGTCTGTCAGTTTATGTTAAATGAAGTTCACATAATTTGTGAGACTTGTGTTAGGATCAATTTTCCACCTTATTCAGCTTCACAGAATGATTAGCACCATCCAACATGGTGTAGTTATTGTTAGAAAGAGGGATTTTAGAAAGTTTGTATAATAATAGTTATATTAAAGTTTTATAGTTACATCAGGGAAATGATTCGTATATTGGGTTCTGTCTGTGTATAGGATTAGTGCCATGTTCAGTCGAGCATGTGTAAGTAATTTGGACATAGGTTTTCAGAGTTTACCACATGTGGATAGTTTAATTGATTTCCACTTAGAGCTTGCTTTGGGACATGTGGGTAAAACAGCTTGGATCGGAACAAAGAACATCTGGGATAAACCAGTTTGACTATCGTTCGGACAATTGTTTCTCTGAATTTGACTTGGGTCCAAATTTGCTCCCAAAAAACAAACTACCAAGATGACGTTATTGGAGATATACTATATTTGTACTGCAAATAAGGAGATGTTGTTTGTTAGTCTTAAAAAGATAAATAAACACGTAAGAGATATATAAAACGTCCAGACCAGACTTCAGATATTTTTATTTCATAATCATCAATGTGGAGACGGAAGATACGAAGATTAATTAAAGCTTTGAAGGATACTAAAATATATCTTTATAGAATCGTGTTTATTACTTTTATTGCTGCTGTAAAATGGGACTACTCGGCTCTCTATTATTTAATATTTTTATATATGAATTGATCATGATATATAAACCCTAAATATACCGTCCACTGGACTTAATCTGGGAATATATTAAACGAAAAAACCACCAGTCGTCATTTAAAATAATAATTTTGGCAATATTTTGTTAAACGCAATTATTTTAAAAAGGGAGACAAAATAGTGAAAATTCGACTAGTAAATCAATTTAAAATACGAAATCAAAATGTTTGCTCTTATATGTAATGGTACAATGCCGTTTTCCCATTTTGTGGGTTTTGTAAAACAATAATATTGTGAAATAAACCATGTTTTCGTGAAATTGAGTAGAGCTGCTCATGCAACGGGAATTCAGCAAAACGCAGTCTGTGAATACTTGTAAATTATCAACAATTATGGATCTAAACTTACTTTAAGAAAGCAGTAATATTCAAACTGAACACCCTAGTGGATTAATATGGGATAATCGACGTGGATTGAGAGCAGAGGCATGCTTTGGTTCCTTTCACAATAAAGTATACAAGAAAATTATCACACGTTCTTGCGCGTTTCTGTGGAAATTCGTGTTAAGCGACATGATGTATTCAGATTTTGACGAATACAAATGAAACTTGGAGAAAATACTGGGGTGGTGATTGGTATTTAAAGCTGCAATTCTGGCAATGATGTGCCTCTCCTATTTCACTGTACACGAGTTACAACATGCCGGGACTTAACCTTGCGAATCGAAACATTGCGATTGGCCGCCTCCAGTTAGGTGAATCGCAGTCGGAAGTCGCACGGCAC
>JAVFBX010237999.1:0-10537 GCA_034783855.1 Mopalia kennerleyi | reverse complement strand
GGGTTGAGAGGGGCAACTTGGAGGAGAGAAGGATTGAGAGGGGCAACTTGAAAGAGAGAAGGGTTGAGAGGGGAAACTTGGAGGAGAGAAGGGTTGAGAGGGGCAACTTGAAGGAGAGAAGGGTTGAGAGGGGAAACTTGGAGGAGAGAAGGTTGAGAGGGGCAACTTGGAGGAGAGAAGGGTTGAGAGGGGCAACTTGGAGGAGAGAAGGCTGAGGGGTCAAATATGAGCAAGTGTTAGCAGAAAGGACGCAATATGTATCAGCCTCTGTTTACTCCATACACCAATACATATGGCGTCCATAATCATTAATTTAAACATATATTGTGTTGATGACAGTTGACAGCCACACGTCACAAAGACCTTTCACGGCTCAAACCGGATTATCGCATGGTGAAGGGTTGAAACCACCTACACTCGGAGCATGCGCAGGTAATCTATGGTTTTGACTAGCCTTATTTTCTAGTTTAGCAGGTGGAGAATAAGACTTTTGAGTGGCAAAACAACGCATAGTGTCGTTTACATCGACAGTATTTTACTGATAACGAAGTCATTTCACCAACAACAACACTATTCAAATAAATATCGTTTTGCCATTTCAATCAATCGGCGAGGATTGATTGATTGATTGATTGATTGGTTGATTGGTTGTTTGGTTGGTTGATTGATTGATTGATTGATTGATTGATTGATTGATTGATTGATTGATTGATTGATTGATTGATTGAGGGCTCAATTGGTGAGGATGTGGTTAACCAGTGTGCAGGATGGTAAATCAACAAATGCCTAGATAAATATTTTATACCACATCAAATGGGGCAATAAATAACAAACATGGCCTTATCCTCTTTTAAGTTTTTTTTTTTTAATTAAATACATTTTACAGTATAAATCAAATATTTTTTGACAAGACATTGTTCGTCAGATTGAGGCGTGACGGATAATGTCATTATAGATATTTCTATGAGATAATGAGAGTGGAATAAGCCTGTCACTGGCTGTTATTGTATATATATATATATATATATATCTACAACTTAAGTAACCCAAATATTTTTCTTTGTCTGAAGATAGTCTTCTTTCTAAAGATTTTGTTTAAAAAACTTTTCGGCCAGTAATACATGTATCTGAAAAATGATTAACTTACTGTTGGTTAGATTTCTGTGGGCTTTTGTCTAAACTAGTGGGCAGAAAACACCTGGCGTTATTAACACTCAATTAAAATGACATGAACAGGACACCTGACAGGTGTATATAATACCTATATACTAGCATAAAGAACAAGAACTTATCTTGGATCCATTTTCTACTTTATCAGGCATGCGTGGTGGTAGATTTCTGCAACAGTTTTCTCTTGTACCGCTCACTTCTGCTATAGTAGCGCGATTTTTTTTGTATTTTGAACAAGTGTATTCATTGTGATAATACACTGCTTTAGACCTTACGTTCCCTATGAATTCTTAATAACAACAATATAAAACAAAAAGCTCATGTTTATATTTACTATATAAGGATGTTGCATTCACCACAAGTGCTTAATAACAGCTATATAATTTTTTCTCTTTTCATTTATTAAAAATATTTACAACAAAAATATAAATTTTGTTCCCTCAAAAATGGCAAAATAATACAGACAAAGCGGGGAATCTTCAACCGCACAGTAACAAGGCAGACGTATTGGGGAATCTTCAACCGCACAGTAACAAGGCAGAAGTATTGGGGAATCTTCAACCGCACAGTAATAAGGCAGACGTATTGGGGAATCTTCAACCGCACAGTAACAAGGCAGAGGTATTGGGGAATCTTCAACCGCACAGTAACAAGGCAGACGTATTGGGGAATCTTCAACCGCACAGTAACAAGGCAGAGGTATTGGGGAATCTTCAACCGCATAGTAACAAGGCAGACGTATTTAAGTGTTTTTTCTTTTCTTTCATTGAAATCAATGGTACTTGAGAGCGGAATACGAGTTATACGGCGGGAAACCTTTCTGTTGCTTTCTTCGGAGTCGAGTTTGCAAAAGAGCAAATGAGAGACGACTTAAACATATTCGAGAGAGAAAACAAACGTCCAATTACAGGTCTGATGAAAACAGCATGATCAAAATAGGATAGGATAAAATACCCCGAATATCATGGTCATCAAAATGACATTAATGAAAATGAGGGCTATACATAAAAGGTTATATGAAATGTGTAGTTAATTGTTTAAGATAGATATTTTTCAACTACGGAATACAATGCTCAGTGATAAGAACATCTAAACATAGTATGTGTTCTAAAGATATCTACATTAATGTATTTACTTAATTCATTTAAAGAACCATTGCAGTGTTGGGGGAGGGGGGGGAGAGGTAAGGGGGACAACAGTTCTTAATTCAACCTGCATCATTAAAGAGCCATGCCGAGGAAGGTTCGCGTGAGCACAAAGACCGGTACTTGCTGAACCAAACCAGTTGACTGAATGGACACTACAATGTTAGACCTGAAGCGCTTCTGTGTTCAGTTTATTTGGGTAATTTGAACAGTTTACAGAGTTTTTGTATTTATTAGTTCAGTAGAGAACATTAGTTTTGTAGCATAGAATCTTGAACAATAGTTTTTTAGTTTTTATTTTCTCTATAATATATTTCAGCCTTGGTGATATAACAAAAGAGTAAAGCAAAACGTTTGCTATGTATTTTAACACGACGGGAGACCTAAAATAGGACTGTATATCAACTGTTAGTGTGTGTGGGCGGGTGGAGAATTAATGGGAGGGGGAGTGGGGGTGATGGGATTGGGTGATGGGAGGGGGAGGGTGATCTGAAGTGGTGGTCAGCTGACATGAAGCTGCTGGAAGCACACTATTACACGTGTCTCCGAGTGTTTGTTCACCACAAATTGTCGTTAAAAGCTACATGATGGTGTTGTTGTGTTCAGGGTAACGCCCTCTGAGTTTGGAGATCCTGAACGGGAATCGAACGCACGACCTTCAGAAACTGACAGCGCTTACAGGCGGGTACCTTAACCGTCCTCTTCGGGATTAATAAACCAGCTTAGCTGTAGATGTTAACCAGGGAAAGCTACCGACCAGTGTATTGTATCCATCTGTTAAAAAAGATCCCACCCCGAGGCATATACATCGCCAAGCGACCTGACACAGCGATACGAACTGTTCTGTTAAATATAAATATAAATGCAATCATAGTATATGTCCAAGTTACGAGAGGTGTACAATAGAGCGGTACACAGCGATTAAAGGATAATTGTATAATAATAACAAATAACTGTAGAACTGGTCCGAAATGGTAATTGACCGTTTGTTGAGCGAAACATCTAAACTTGTTAGCTCTTCGGCTGTACGGAAGGTGTCTGTTATCTAGGACTACAGCTGATGCCCGGTGTGAAGATGTACGGACCTCTGTATTAGGGAAGATGCTATAGGAACAGACAACCAGCCAGCGACCTGTCAGTGGGTTTTATGAGATGACATGTGGCCGGAAGCTGGGCTGAAGCCGTCACCTGATTTGATTGGATGTATTCTCCATGCAGCCAGTCAGCCTTACATATCGATTGGGAGCGGGTATAGTAGTATAGATTGGCTAGTAGCCGAGCCTGTTCGCCGTCAACTCGCACAGGCTTGTGCACTCAAACCATCGTGTCTTCACAGCACAGAAATATGTACAGCAATCGTTGCCAGCAAATTGAGGCTCTCGAAGGAGGACATCTAATATTTCAAATGAACATGCATATTGGTAGGATAGTGACGATTGATTGTTTGATTGTTCGCGTGCTAGACTGATTAGGCGCGTACACCACTGGCTTACCGATCCATTTATCGATCCGCTGAATACAATTTGTGCATCAAATACAGACGTCGAAGGCTTTTTTTAAAACTACTTTCTCCGTATAGGCGGAAAAAAAGCTCTTTTGAATAAAATAGATACAGTTATATAAAAGTATTTCAAAATGAAGCCTTTTAAATAGCTAACGACATTTTTACTAGGCTATTCAAAATACAATTACATTTTGATGTAATTTGAAGAGGAAAAAAACATCTAAAATAAGATCAGGCATATGCTACATAGACTTTAGAGTTGTATAGTCTTTGTATTTGTGTTAAAAATAATATATAGCGCAAATGCCGGTTTTCTTGTTCACCCGCATAAAACGGTTGTTTCGTTCATCGCTTGAACGCTCTATAGTTTTACGGACGTTTATCTTCTTCATTTGGAAGTGCCCCCCCCCCAACCTCGAATCACCGCCACTCAAACACGATAGATCGAGTGATTGATTTTACTCAGAAAGTGTTTGAGTGTGAGCATCTATTGAGCCATCAGGTGAGGTTGAACATTTGGAATTTATCTATATTACCTGATGAACAGTTCCAGGTTTGGTAGAGTTAATATATATAGCTGACGTCGTTGTGTGTGGCAGCCAGGTAGTTTATATGGCCACCTATTGTGTTTCTCATTAGCATCCTACAGCACGACAACATGCATCCATAAGGTAGTTCAATATTAGTTTCACACTGTAGCCAATGGCATATTGATATTTCACGGAGTGTGCAATAAGTCTACCGTATACGCCCTGTCAGGTTATTGTTGGACTAAAGTCAACATTATTTGTTGGAGTATTGATTATGGAATTCGCCACGTGTTTATTGAGTAAAGTGAGACTTCAATTCAGACAATTATGGTCCTGAAAGTGATACATGGTATAATATATAGCTGTACCTAATACACACCAGCAGCCTGGAACAAAAATCCGACATTCGAATAAATAGCAAATGTACAGATATAATAACTGCGCTGGACAAGGGGTCGAAAGGCTACCTGTGCACTAACGCCATAAGCAATGTAAAGTGAGATGCAGGATCGTAGAACCACGCTAGACAAAACGTTAATTCTTAGTTCGGAGTTAGGGTTAATACTACAATAAATGTTTTAGTTCATAGTGATATCATATAGTTCTTACTGTGATTTGACAACACCAAGCTGTCACTAGGTCAATACGTTACTAATATTGTCCTGTTACAATAGAGGCACGTGCATCACCATGAACATATCAGTCGATGACTAGAAATACACATCTGGTACCAAACAGCTTTCAATACTTTTTACTTATTAAATCGATCATGTGACTGATTTAGAATGGTTATTGATTGACATATAAATTTATGTTATATTCTCTTGTCACATTCGATACAACGTCATTCGCTCTATAGTGATATACTTTATTTAGAATAATCGTTAATTAGACGATGGCCGGCAAATTTAGCCTCTCATTCATTATATAGTTGTTGTCCGTTGCTCTCGTATTCCACTTGGTTGCACTCGGAAATATCGGAACAGGAAACGCCGAGGCGAGTGTGGTGAATATTAGAAAGAGACCAAAATATGTAGACTATCTGAAGAAGCCGCCCAATGGACACGGTTTGTATGTCTCACAGCCGGGTGATGAGCGAAATTTTATGAATAAAAAACAAGCAAAAAAATAAACAAACATGACACGTAGCCTCGATTAGTTTTAAATTTACTAACAAATGTAAATATTTCTAAATCAACATTCTGTACATTTATATTTCGACCCACATTGTCTTTTTACAAATTTTGTTAGCAGCTGACATCTGAGTCACGTGATTTCGTGGGATTAGTATATACTCATCTCAGGCACAAACAAGATGTGAAGCGTTTCCATAATGTTGGACAGTTCATTTTCCTTCACTGCTAAGTAAAGGCGTCATTGCGGCTCTTCAAACAAACTGCCCTTAGCCAGAGGGTCATGATTAGAATGTGTTGTTGTTGAAACAAGAACCACAAAAAAACACAAATCTTTCCTAACAAAAAAAGAACACTGAAAAGTTATAACTAAATAAATAAAAATTCACAACATAATCATTTTTTTAACAAGTTATTTCTTTGATGTTTATTTGCACAGACTGCCTGTATTATAAAGTTGTAGTTCATGTCGTTTAAGCTCTCCTCACTGGCTGAGCCTGTGATGGACAGCACGGTTTTGCATCTGATTTTGAAACTCATCAGCTTTAACCATTAAACCGCGAAAGTTTGTTTTGCGCAAAAACAAGGGTTATCAGTGATTTGTTATATTTCTAAAGACATGTCGACTAATCAGAAACGATGAATCATCTTATGTTCTATGTAAAGTCTCAGAGACAATTTTCTTATTAGATCTTAATCTCGAGTTGTTATAGGTCACCTAGAGACATCTCGAGAGAAGGTACTGACCATTAACATGACATACAAAGAATTAAAAATTATGTAGCAAACAAGATGTTCGGTATGGGTTAAGGTTCATTCTCACGGTGCGATTTGTAGTAACGACTTTAGGGGATTCCCCTTATTTGCAGCATTTTGATTGGTGGAAAAAACGATACTGAATGAGTGACCAATCAAAACTCAAGAAATGAGGGGAATCCCCCAAAGTCGTTACTACAAATCGTACAGTGAGAATGCACCTTTAAGGGTATTTCACTTATATGGTGGCAATGTATTCCAACAATGATAGACACTAGCACAACCAAGATGTGAATTGTTTTCATTATGTTGGAAAGTTAATTTTCCTCCAGAGCTAAGTAAAGACAGCATTGTTACTCTTCAAACAAACTGCCCGTAGCCAGAGGGCCTGAATGATTCCGGTTTTACATTTTGCCGAAAGGTATTTCACTTACATGATGGCTGTGAATTCCAACAATAATTGACACTAGCTCAACCATAAAGTGTCAAATGTTTTGATACAGTTGGAAAGTTAATCTCTGTCCATATTGCGAAGAAAAGACAGCATTATTACTCTTCAAAGAAATTGCCCTTGTCAAGAGGGCTCATCCTGCATAAAACAGGTTTACAAGCGACCACCTCAACATTCCAAAATAAAAAGGTGGCATGCTTCATATGACCGAAAATAACCTTAAATACGGCGTTACACCTCAATCTAATAAAGAACTAAAGAAACTAAGTATACAGCGTGACTTTATTTGGAACATATCGCCTTAAATACCTAGAGGCAAAAGAAATAGGACACTTGGGCAGCACAAGGGCACTTTGAGTCATGCTTAATTCAATGCAACAAGAAATGCAGTGACACAGCAAAAAGGTATTGTTTTTTGGGAGATATTCTTCTGTTCGAATCTAGAGCCATTGGAGTGATTATGGATGCAAACGGTTGAAGAAATTTGGTATTTCTGGTTTCCACAGTGCCACCAGAAAATCCTCGAAGGAAATCAAATTAGCACAATAACCATTACCCGAGTTGAGTGTTCTCACTAGAGGGTGTATTTTAAGCTCAGTAATCGTATCAAAGACGGTCTGCAAGTACCTTGTGTAATGATACAAGAGAAAATCCAAAACCTAATCAGTTTTACTTTCTATACGGACTCTACAGATGCGACGTGGTCAGTTTTTACACATGACGAACTAGGTACATGTTTGTGCTAGCAAAACAATGAATGCTACTTTTCCTACTTGCGTTTTATTTTTTAAATTAATGTGGTCAGTTTTTACACATAAACTAGGGACATGTTTGTGCTAGCTAAACAAAGAATGCTACTTTTCCTACTTGCATTTTATTTGTGGAAATAACGTGGTCAGTTTTTACACATGAACTAGGGACATGTTTCTGCTAGCAAAACAAAGAATGCTACTTTTCCTAACTGCCTTTTATTTGTTCAAAAGTAATTCTGTAATTTATTTTTTCCAAACTTATGTCCTGAGTGTCTGTTTAAAGATTTCAAGGATCATTCCACATCGTACACTTTTATTTATTGAGTGTCTGGAATACTCTCAAATCATCCATTATATGGTTTGAACCCCATCCAAACTAATTAAAATCATATCTCAAAAAGGCTTCTCATGATTGGTTTGTTGCATATTGAGATCTAACACAATCACCCTACCTACAATGTCAATTGGTTTATTAAATAGACCAATGACTGAGCGGCTTCTAAGTTTTGGCTTGTAAAAGCCAAAGATTTCCGTTGACGAACGGAAGTTTCCTGATGCCACACTTTTACATGCCCAACGGATACATGCACGCACAATCAACAAACACCATTCAAATAATAAACTTTGAGTGGAATTGCCTTTCCCCTGTTTAGATGCGACTTACAACATCAACACAGAAGAAAATCGCATAACTTCAGCTTGTTTTGACGGAATTTGGTGTTTACCAAGGCCCCTTGTTATCTGTGTTTTTATTGGACAACTGAAACTGTAACCTATTGTGAACCACATTAAGTCTGACCTAATTGAACACAATAAGTAGAGTGAGATTGAACACTGTATTTGAGGTTATTTCATTCAAACGAGGGGGTTTGGTGCTCCTTAGTTCAGAGGTATATGAGTGAGTCACACCATGTGGCTCCGGCAATCGCGGGGGTGGTTTTTACAAGGTTTTCTATCGGTTTTCCACCGTAATTTGGCAAGAAACAGTGTGAAGTGGACAATCCGTCCTCATATAAGTGAAATACCCTTGAGTACAACATTAAACCCCAATCAAATAAAGGGACAAACGTTAGTTCATAGAATACCATGAAGATCCAACCAGCCATCCAATACCAAATTTAGGAAAGTAACCCCAAAATAAGTAAAAATTTTCAGTTCAGCTTATTGACCTAACCCCATAATTAAAAATCTCTATTTCAGTTTTCGAGAAGGTGCTGTAACTGTATTCTCTTGTCCCCTCTAAAAACACACATTTGAGAGAGAAGTCACCTGTCCACAGGCATGTCAATTTTCTGATCATATTCCAAAGGTTTTACGTATGGTTAATGGAAAGTAGTAGCAGTTACTCTTGGAGCAAACCTGATATTACCACAGACTGGCACAGAGAAACAGCTGCTACCATCACGCTGGACGTCATACCTTCAGCTATATTGTACAGCCTCTTATTGCATGTACATGTAAATCCATGAGCGGTCATCCACGAAGAGTTAATAAACATAATTATCATCTTAGGCCTAATAAAATGTTTTGTTTCGTCTTACCCGACCGACACTACGAAATAGCTCCGAATCTAAAGTTCTTTTTGGATTTAAAAAAAAACGTTAAAAAAAAAAAAAAATTGATTTTTTTTTCTTCAAAATCATCCAAATAAGCATTTTTTGATATCAAAATCGTTTTTTGAAATGTTTTTCAGTCATGCAAGTTATATCAGTTTTATTTTATATCTACTGTTTTGTACAATGTATGCAAAAAAAAAAAAAAAATATTTGATAAAATAAAATAAAAATCCTGCCTGCCTAGCCCAATTTTTTTAGACCTTAATTTGATACATAAGTACAGAAACTATGTACGCTTGGTTGATTAGTAGTAAATTGACCGGGTACAAAACTGAGATCCTCTATGACTGAAGGTTTGTTTGTTTGTTTGATTGGGGTTTAACGTCGTACTCAAGGGTATTTCACTTATATGACGACGGATTGTCCACTTAACAATGTTCATGAGGTTTAACGCCGAACTTAAGGTTATTTGACTCACATGACGTCGTGGCAGCCCAATGGATGAACAAAACCAAACCACCCTCGACACAAATGACAAGAAACAAAGACATCACAGGACAAATACACACCCTTACAGGACAATATAAAGACATCAAAAACAGATCGGCGGCCTATTCCTCTTTAGCTCGGAAAGCACCAGGGCAGCAGATTTGTTTGTTTTTGATAGGGTTTAACGTCGAACTCAAGGGTATTTCACTTATATGACGACGGATTATCCACTTCACACTGCTCCTTGCCTTATAACGGTGGAAAACCGAGAGGAAACCTTGTAAAAACCACCCCCGCGGTGAACGGTACATCGAAGCAAGATTGGTAGGAGCACACGCTACCACTAAGCCACGGCCGAGGGCTCAACGTCCATCCACCCACAAGTGGACACAGGGAGAGCTGTAGCTAAAGACATAGGGAGAGCTGTAGCTATCCAAATATAAGACAACCGTTTCCTGTGTGTATTTATATACAACTTTTCACATTAAATTGTTATTTTATCTATTGTTTCAGTGAGCAGAAATGTTTAAACACAGCATTTCTTTGTATTTACAGGGGATACTGCTCTGAATGCGAAGAGGTTTATGATCATTATAGACGGTGTAATTGTTCTCTCAGCTAGATCATCTGACAGTTTGGACCTTTCTGGTAGTCTCAGTCAAACATCAGCAGTGTTGGCCCTCTGGCTAAGGGCAGTATGTAGGTGAGAAGTATGTAAGTGATTCATATATTATTTATAGCAGGGGTGGAACATAATCTTTCCAACAGAGTTAATACTTGGAAATGACTTCACATAATTGTGTTGTGTTATTCACGGCATGCTGTTGAAATACACTGCCGTCAGAAAAGCTACATACCCTTGAGCACTGCATTAAACACCAACCAATCCGACCCCTATAATGTTCTAGGTGCTATTGTAGGGAGACAACGTGGAAAAGTGCTGTTAGGCAAGCTCTGTAAGCCAGCCACAATGCTATTAAAACAATTCGCCAACCTCCTCTTCGTGCTGATTACACTATAGAAGAGGGGGGCGGGATAATGTATATAGTTT
>JAVFBX010237988.1:0-10538 GCA_034783855.1 Mopalia kennerleyi | reverse complement strand
CTTCAATGTACCGTACACGAGATCGAATCCGTCTGTCGAACCCTAGGTATATGAGTGAGTCACAAGAAGTGGCTGTGGCAATCGCGGGGGTGGTTTTTCGAGGTTTCTTCTCGGTTTTCCACCATAATAGGCGAAGTAACGATGTGAACTGAACAATCCGTCGTCATGTAAGTGAAATACTCTTGAGTACGACATTAAACCCAAATCAAACAAACAATCAGACTTATCTTGTGTTATGTTTCATTGTGACGTAAGCTACAAGTCGTAGGACGCAAGATATCCGGGGGTTAGCATTACCTGTTTTGTGTAATATTATTGCTCTGATTCATGTCCCAGATCTGCACTGATAGGGAAAGAGTCTTGTGATGCTCCACCACACAGACCTATCATACTGCCTCACCAGCTGCAGATCTTACTAATCCTACTTGGATGTAACATTCATGGGATTGAGTCCTATCTGTCGACCATTACACAATGTCGCTCTATCACTCCCTGGGGTGGTGTTTACAAGGTTATCCCCTAGTTTTCCACCGTTATTACCAAGGAGGCAAAGAGTAGTGTGAAATGGACTTTCCATCATCATATAAGTGAAAACGCCTCCAGTAAGACGTTAAACACAAATCGAACAAACAAACAAACAAGCTGTAGAGTGTTCATTATGAAATGGTATTTACTGCATTTTTTTCCAACAATTAGTACTGTAACAGGCAATGGAGTGTAACTTCCTCCCAATAAACAAGAAAGTACTTTCTGGTAAAAATGTTTATCACACAAATTCTATTTTGAAGAACGAAACCTCTTAAAATATGGATTGAACAGAATATCAGTATTAATACAAAATATAAAACACATGTTATTTTTTTAAATAGGACTTGTGAAAACCGAGCTGCATTACTAAACACAAAACAACAGCAAAAAAAAAATCTACAAGTTTTAAGTGATTGTGCAAATGTATTTTCGGAGTAACCTGTTATTGATACATGTATTTGATTTCTGTGTTTGTGTCTACTCTATTTTTTGTTATGTATTAGTGCTATTATGTATGAAGTTATATCATGTTTTGAATTTTTTGCTTAAGTTATCATTTTGTTAGGGCTCAGATGTTATTGAGTTTTCAGCTAGGATATAATTATTGCTGATACTAAAGTTTATAAAAATAATTACTAATAGTTGATTTGAAAAAAAGTTGAATGTATCAAAATTAAATGGGCAATTTGTGGTTACTATTATATAAAATCCATTCCATATACAACGGGAAAGAACAATACCGGATTTGCTGATTTAAGTCTGATATATGCTAGTTTTACTGTATACATGTATTAGGTCGGCAGTTATACATTTTATATTGACTTGCTATCCAGTATTTATGTAAAAGTGTGGCCTCCTTAAAATGTTAATGTATTTTTGTTTAAGTAAGAAATATTTAAAGTTTTAGGGCATTCTGCTTTTTTAAATTTATTGATTTTTATGTTTTTGAAACATTTCTTGTGACTGGATTTGTATTGTTGTGCCTTTTTTATATTATGATTTAATTTTAATGTGCTTTAAAAATCATGCTTTTGTGATGCATGGATTTAAATTTTTATTATTAAATGTTTTTGACTTGACATTTTATTTTTTGTGGCAAGATAATCTTAGTTGCAATACTTTGATCAAAATTTATGTTATGCATTTTACTGGTTTGTTATTTCCAATGAACTTTGATAAGAAATCAATATGTATTGTCAGGTTTATTACTTAATCCCAAGTGAACAATTTTAAAACCAACATAAATTATTTATTGTATTTTCAGGCCAAATATTTAACGCCTCTAATTCAGCAAAGTATAAAGGCTTGTTAAACTAACTAGAGCATCTTTTGTTTCTTATTTTATGAAGTTTTGTCTAATCTTCAGTCAATCTAATGGTATATTGGTGAACTGCCCTGGCCCAGAAGCAGCCATTGGGCTGGGGTTTGAGTCAAATAATGTAACACCATTCATAATAATTTATTTGTTTCTCGTAACCCAACCTACATGTACCCCAAAAATTCAAGGGGTTTTTGGGGGCCATTTTTTAGAAAATAGGGAACAATTTTCCATGAATAAGAAAAAGAAAAACCTCCTCACCCAAACAGCAGGGTTATGTTTTTTTTTTCAATTAAAATTGAATAAACTGCTATTAAAAAAGGGAAGCAGTCTACAGCAAGGCCTAAATAACAAGTCCATGTATAATTTTATTGATTCAGATCAAATGACCACATGACACAATTTTAAACAAATTAGTTATTAGTTAAAATAATAATTATAAACAAATAATGCCTACCTACCTACTGTTTTATATTCTTGTTACGGGAAACAAATATATTATTTTGGATGGCCTAAAGTGCAACACAAAACCTCAGGCAAAGAATCTAGGCAATCATCCTCTTCAGTAACTGTTTATTATACGTGGATAACCATTTAGATTAAAACCATCAGTAATGAGAAATGGCCAGTATACTTATCATATGAAACTGCTCACAAAATAATTTGTCAATCAACTGAAAGGAAACTTTATTACTGTTTTAAGAATAAATATGTTTTTGCCTGGCTCTGCACTTGTTGTTTTGCAATAAAAAACACTGATTTGATAAATATGTGTCGAATTTACTGGTATTAAATTGCTGATACACTACAGGCACAGCTGTTGTGAACATGGGATTATCTCCCGTCACAGTTAATCTCTTATAAAGACAGACACACTATTGGGTTGCCTTGTTCTTAACACGCTCAGGCACCAGTTGTACGAAAGACGATTTCTCGCTAACACCAGATTAGTTTGCTAATACTAGTACCAGGTTTGTAGGGATGGACCTACAACATGGCGTGAGGTCATCTAATAGTGGATTCAATTTAATAGCGATTTGAGCAACTGGGCTCTGGTCTTTATTGCTGCCTCTACTATATCATCGTTTAATAGTTTACTGCCTCCGGATTAGATCAAACTTCTTCATCTCCTGGTGATTTGTTGGCTGCTCCCTGGGATAGGCATGACACTTAGCTGTTTGGTTCTTGTTGCCTTTGTGTTACATCCTGTCTTCTCTTTGTTTGTTGCCAGTGGTGTCGAGGGTGATTTCCCGCACCCATTAGGCTGGCATGGTATCATGTGAGTGAAATAACCTTAAGTGTTAAATCTCCACTCAAACAAACTGATTTATTGTTTTCATGTTTTTGTGTCCTGAGCTGATCGTAATTGTTTGTTGACCGTGTGGTTTCTTTCATCTATTGGCACTGTCAGTTTGGAGGAAGATTCCGGTTGCCCTCAGAGCTAAAGCAACATAAAGCCAATCTGCTTGTGATATATTTGTATTATGTCCTGTGAGAGTCCTGTCTTGTCTTTGTTTGTTACCAGTGGCTGGTTTATGTGGTTTGGGCTTTAGTGCTGCTTAATGTTGAAACCATGACATACACTGTAGCAATAAATATAAGATATCGGAACACAGGGTAATGTATATAGTTGTAAACAACAACCATACATTCAGTTAATGACTACATTTTCATCATAAAATCATAAAAAATCAACATCTGCCATGATTGGATGTATGATTGATCCAATAAAATGATTCACAGCCATGCTATGACAAACACCAATTGTATTTCTGAGCAATATGTGTAGTTCATTTACGCATACATGTATAATCAAAACAGACTTTTGTGCAGGACATTATTTTAGAAAATTCGGTCAGTCGGTCCTGTAAGATAGTGTCCGGTTTAGGGTTAGTTTTAGGGTAAGATTTAGGGTTAGGTTTGTGTTGGGCTTAAGAGTTAGTATAAGGGTTAGGTTTAGTATTGACCCTAACCCGGAACTAAATATTCATGTTGTATCTTACAGGACGGATAGGCTGAAAATTCCTTCTTTTTTTTTAAAGTAATTTTTTTTTATAAATATAAAAAATACCATCACTTTTATTCTAAGATTTAATTTTCACAATTATTGTTCTTTTGTTGTGCCTGAGGAGAACCAAACTCTGAGTCTTCAGTACCGGTACCTACTAGTTATAGATTAGCTCCATCCTGTACCAGAGAGCTTCCTAGCTTTACAATAGTTGACAGACAAGGGGTTCATTCTAGGTTTTAATACTGTTTTTGAATTTGGATTATTTAAACCTGTACCTGAGTTTCCGTCTGCTGCTCGTGTCACCCCAGGTAAATTGTAATTTCCTTCTCACTGTACACCTGTAGGTTTTCCTTAACAACTCATTATTTAAGTCTATTGAAAAGCTTGTCTCTTGAGAGTGTGTTTAGAATGTGAGAGGACAGGTTTAATTATTAGGCATCCCAGTGCCATCGTGACAAATCTTTGAAAATATATTATTGTGCTTTTAATATGTACAATTTTCAACAATTAATAAAATATGTTCAAAAAAAAAAATTATCGATTTATTTCTGTGTATTTCTTTCCTTTTTCCCCAAATAGAAATGTTTAATTGAAACACATTTTGTGCAAATCTGGATATTCACATAAGTGAGTAAGTCATTAAACACCAGACAATCACTGTAGTGTTGGCCTTTATCACCTGTTTTATAGTCACTTTAGAGTGCCCTGTAAGAGCAGGTTACAATTTTTTGAGGTGGCTATGGCTTAGTGTGTGTGCTTACTTATCCTACTTTAACGCAAATGGGTCGGTCTATCAACCATCAGAAATAAGAGTGTCACATGATGTGGCTCCAACAAGTGCAGATTATTCTTACGAGGTTTCGTCTATTTAGGCAATAAAATGTGATGTGGACAGTCCATCATGATGTAAGTGTAATACCCTTGCATATGTCGTTAAACCCCAATCAAACAAACCATTTTTTGAGAGTTGAATTGGCCCTATAGAAAACGCTGTAAGTTATAGTTCATCCATCACTAATATCTTGATGAAGGTAGTTGTTTAGACTTTCACCATATTATTAATATAGGCAGTATAGATACTGGTCACCCCCCCAAATCAATAACCATATATCCTACCCCTAAATCACGCCCAAATTCCTTCATAAAATTACTATTTTAGAAGCTATTTAAAAGACTTGGAAATTCCTTTACTTATTGTACTGGCACGCACCATCTCATGAGTGAAATAACCTTAAGTGTGGCATTAAACACCAATCAAACAAACCGGCAACCTAAAATTGAATATATTCTGACAATTCTTACAGGATAGAGAAATGGATGAAATAACCTGTCAGAATGTAGTGAGCAAGACAGTGATGGGGTGAATGCAATGCAAGACTTTTTCAAAATTAAGAGCTTTAAATAGGAACGCTTCAGATATGGAAGTTGAACAGACACCAACCAATCAGATTGCAGTAAGCAAAAATGTTGAACCAATAAAGGAACTTGAGTTGTGTATTCATATGACAAACATTTCCAGCAAATTTGGATTTCATCTGATCAGTATTTCACGGAATACCACAGACCACAGCAAGACCACAGAATAGAAAGCAAACAATTGACCAATCAGATTGTAGTATGCAAATCAAAGCATTCTATCCATGTGTTGGACATACACAGAAAATTTGAATTAAATCGGACCCCTCTTTCAAAAGCAAGAGCACGGGATAGGAATATGAACAGATGGACAAGCTGATTGGTAAAGTGCAATGGCACCTGTGGATGCTCTCATAACACGGTCTTGTAATTTGTCGCTGCAATCTAACTAGTGTTAAATAATGTCTCATTTTCTGAGAGCTGTTATACAATATTTTTAAATAACTTTGTAACAAAATAACACACAACAATTCCATTTTTCTATATTTCATTCTAACGAGAGAAATATTATTTATATTATTATATTATTGACAGGTATTAGGTTAACCTTGTGGTTTTATATTTACTGGATTAGAAATAAAGCCTTAAACAGTATGTCATGGCACTTTGTTTTCAATTTAAATTTAACACTGCTGTTGACACTACTACTGAATATACAGTTTCACACTGGACTTCTGATATCACACATATATTTCTATACAATGATAATATATCAGCCAACTTGATTAACTGAGAAGATGGGTTAAGAACAGTTTGTTTGATTGAGGTTTTACAGCATACTTATGGTTATTTCACTCACATGACGGCTTTATACCAGCCTTACATTTAATAACACTTTATTTTCTAAATATTTTCCACTACACTTTGAATTTTTAAGGGTCAAATCCCTTCATTTCAAATATGAAGTTGCGTACAAAAGAGGAACAATAGTTCAAGCAGCACAGATACTACCTTATTTGCTAACAAGTTTCGAATAATATTCTATTTGAAGGTGCTGTTCCAATTTTGAAATGGTCACCGAAAAACTTGTTTGTTTTTTTGTTTTTACATTTTATTTTTCATATAAATAATAAAAAAGAACATTTCGTCCCAGTGAAGTTTGAATACCAGAGTTGGCCCTTTTGAAAGATTGAATGAATAACCAGCTCAAGGCTTCACATCTCTGAGGGTACATTTCGCTACGGAGTCGAACAAATCTTTATGATTCAAATTTCACTGTGCAATGCCCCCTTTTAATACAAACACATTTTAATATGTAGTCCAATGACAACACAAACTTGTTGAGAAGAGCGAATAACGGGTGACTGTCACATTTAATTATAAGTAAGGATTACTGATACAGGCTTATCTTTCATATGAAGGTTATGTATCAGCCCTTATGTTATAGGCTACAGCGTTCAATAATCACTCCGTGTAACACGATTAATATAATGTTTTAACTTAAATAAATGTAAGTTGATACTTGTATTAATTTGAATTAAAATATGAGTCAGTTTGTGGATGGAATGACTGCCTGCGTATAATTTGGGACAAAGGTAAATTTGATAACATTTAAAAATAAACTCATACTGGCAGTATAGGCACTTTTAATTAAATACATGTATATGATTTTTTTAAGACATTTAGAGTTCTCTCTGGCCTCCTTTTGTTGTCAACTCTGATGTCAATGATTCAATAGGGTACATGGTGTTAAGGTACTGTATTACTAATTAACATACATATATTAGGGGCCCAGGTATTAATATACATATCGCTCTCACAAACCGGGCACCTCTAAAACAAACTACTTTCCGCATACTTAAACAAAACATCTTAATATGGATAATAATTATTATTTTTTTTAAATTCTGACCAGTAATGTGATGGTCAGTATTCACCTGTTGTTATTTTTATTATTAATTGTTAATTGAATAACAATTTGACTACTTATATTAAGATATACATGACTTGCGAGAACTGACATTGAAACAGGGTGACCTGTTATGATGTATCTACATCTAAAAGGTACAAGGGAGGTAATTATCTTTCAACATGTGAGCACAAAGATGATGTAAGCATGGAAGACTCTGAAAACTACATTTAAGTTTTCTCTGGGAAGATATTCCTTCCACTCCTCGGCAGAAATCTCTTACATGTAACTGGAATGCCTCTTACACAAGTTTTTCCGAGGCTTTAATGAAATAAAATAAAGTTAAGCAGGCCGTTTTTTTTTTAAATGATGTAAAATAAAGATAATGGAACTTCAAACAATTTTGTTTAGTTTTTCCTAAAAATCTTTCTGCCGTTTTGATGTAAAACCTTGGAACACTCCAGTTATTGGTACTTCCTCAGTAATGCTCTGGTGAATTGAATGGTTTCTTTGTTTGATTGTGGTTTAACGTCATACTCAAGGGTATTTCAATTGTATGACGAAAGATTGTCCACTTTACACTGCTCCTTGACTTATTATGCTCGTAAAAACCACCCCCACGATTGTCAGAGCCATGAACGGTAAATCAAAGTAGGCTTTGTAAGCGCACATGCTGCAATTAAGCCATGACCGCAGGCACGAATTGAATGGTACATATACATGTATTCAATTTATTTTTCATTCAGCTTTTTGATAATGTATTGTTTAAAAACATCTTTTATGATTGTATTCATTTGACAAAGGCTCTGCCCCCGGACATGATTGCCTAAAGCTTGTTAAATGTTTACAAGTTAGCTGAAGAGTTTTTGTTTTAATTTATAACTTTCTGATAATGTTCATCTTGTTAATGTTCAAGTTTCAAGCAGTGTTATCAATTCATTGGACAGCTCAGGCCAGCCTATTTGGTGTATTCTGGAGTATTTTATACACATGATTAATATATGCTGAATACACATTTGGGCCATCAAAATACACACAGAAATTAAAATTCTATACTATGCTTTTATCACAAATATACACATAATGGTAAGACAATACTCATAAAAAGGAGGCACTGTTTATGCACATACATTTCTTCTAGGGTAGACAGTTTTAACAGCTACATTCAATGGCTATTCAGATCTGTTACAATAGGAAAGGACGTATTGCTGAGCAGCACATCATGCTTTGTTATCTAGTCCCTGTGACTATCATCCAATTTAACAGCACAAATAAATCACATATATAATACAATTCTTTATATAAAACTTTGAATACAGAAACATGTTTAACAAAACTTAGTTATGATACTAGCACTATATAATGTTGATTTCCTACTCACATCATAAAATATATTTGATTATATATGCAGAATATAATATAGTATCGTAACATTTCTGATTTTTGGGATGAAAAACAAACGTAAAATATATTTTTTTATAAGCAGTGTAATAATTCATCACTACAATATGCACGGCATAATTGCATAGAAGTATTTAACGATATGATAGAAAAATGCAATTAACCAGAACCACACTGACACAATGGTTCAATACGGAATCACTGGGATTTGGAGTTGATGCAATAAATGTATTTATATGTACGTGTATATAAATTTATATAAAAAATGACCCAAATGTCCTGGGTTCGAATCCCATGGTAGGCAAGCAAATTTTTCTTTCTTTATTTGTTCTAAATATATCAAAAGTGAATTAATGTCTTCCGTCTGAAAAATGTAATTAAATACAAACACATCACAAACAGATCGGCTTATTATTGCTCTTAGCCCAGAGAGCCCCAGGGCAACAGGAAGCGCCCTCCAACCACCTGCCATAGACGAATGGGACATATGGATCAATCAACCAATAAGTCTTTCCTTATAACTATGTTTTTCAAAACACACATACATGTACATGTACATTTATTAAATACCAGATCCAATAATTATTTAATTGATTGAATATTGATTGATTGGTTATGTGGTTATAATTCTATCAGGTATTTCAATTAAATATTGAACACTAACACAATGGAATGCTCTGGGGGACAATTAATCTTCCCACACAGCATAAGTATAAATGGAATCTTACCACTTTTATTACATTATTATTAACAAAGAATTTAGAGGAAAAACAGAAAAATACTTCAATTTACCTCGACGCTGTTGATTTGGAGAAGTTGCGAACTTGCTAGGGATTAAAACGTACAAGCTGACAAGATTTTTCGTATGAGATCATTCACAGCTGCTAAATATCAGATTAAATCCAAAAGGAATCTGATTAACCGGAGAGAAAACCTGTTTCAGTGGCTGATAAACTAGACTTCTAAATGGGGATGACAATCACAATCTGGATTTAGAGATGCTGACATTGTGGAAAATCTATCCGGGCCAGTGCTATAGCAAATTTATTTTACGAGGACCAATTTATAGGTATCCCAAATTGTTTGCAATGTTTGTCTTAATTTAAATTGTTCCTCTGTTTTTTTTAAATTTTGTGAAACTGATCATCAATAAACTTTGTATTATAAAGCAATTTGGTTTTATTTGTTATAAATGGACATTTATGTTTTCAATAAATCAGCAAAGCAGTGGCGAATACAGATGTTAAGTTATCTCACAAAATTTAAGAAGACCGATTTTAAGGTTTTGTCGTAAAAAATTTACAGCACATGGCTGCTATCAAATGTTAATTTGACATATATGTAGGTACTTTAGGCTAAATTTAAGTTGTAGCTGTGATTTTTTTACAAATGCTGCAGGTTTGAGAATAGAACATCATTATTTATAAGCTCCACGTTTGATATTTAACGGAAAACAAATCATTATTTTTCTTGGGACTATTTTTATCTTAGACAGGAAGGGGAGATAACTTTGACAGGTAGCAAAATGGCATTTATATTGTTCTCACGGCATTGACAGATATCAGGCAACGTCATGTCAACAACAACAACAGAAAGGTTACATAATATCCCATATTAACAAATATTTTTTTCACCATATTTCTTTTTGATTAATGTTATATACCAGAAAAGGGTGGTATCCATTCCTTCATACTTGTTCGTTAAAAAAATAGCACTATTGATGTAGCAATAAGATCTTTATATCAAGACAAGCCAAACAAAACAAAATTAGGGTTGATGGGAGAAACTAAAAAATCATCATTTACAGTTTGTAAAATAGGTCTTTCTCGAGATAATATAAAGAGTTTCAAATATATTTAACACAAAAAATGCTTTCCTTACACAACTGTACATGAAGGTATTACTGGTTGTCAGACATTGTACAAATAAACAATCTTGTTATAATGTTAGCATTTCATATAGTAAAGGAGATCTCTGTATTTCTGGCCATTCCATTCTTAAATTGTTAAACAATT
>JAVFBX010237977.1:0-10538 GCA_034783855.1 Mopalia kennerleyi | reverse complement strand
TGACAACAAATAACAAAACGGTATTTCTGAGAGATCACCAGAGAACATCAAGAATCTTCCCAAACCATCCTCCTGTAAGTATTGATTACCTATCTTATGTTGTTCTGTGATAAGATAGCCACATACATGTATATGGAACTGAAAACAAAAATATATTCCTTTACCTACATATTATGCTAGATGTACTTAGTGTCCCAGCAGTTCTTGAGATGTGTACAAGATTTAAGACTTCATTCTTTTCTAGACAAGGGAAAACAAAATAATTATAACAAAAGTTCTACAGCTATTTAGTACTATTACTAAAAGTATGTATTTGATATAGTTATAAAAAGGTTGATATACTGAGATGGTTAACTACTAATACCTCGGATACAGAGAGATTCTGGTAGATTTAAAGCTATTTGTATATATCAATGTAAGTATAGTGCAGAGTAAATATAATAGATAGGTGGTTGGCCTCACACTGAAGCTCCTGGTTAATAGTGGGAAGTAAATGGTAATAAAAGGTTATGAAAAGATTGTATTTGTGTACAAGTATATAAGTAGATATCATATCTTCAACATTCAATATACCCACTTAAGTCAGTATTCATTCTTTAGGTTAATAGATTCAACACAGAAATATTAATGATATAGCAAAAAAATTTAAGGTCCTATTTTCTAACAAAGAAAAAATTGGTTTGAGGAGAATTTATTTCAGCGTTTACAAAATGTAATTTTTCTATTAATATCAATCATCCCAGTTTAAAAGTTCACTTGTTCATACAAAAAATATTTTTCAACGCATAACTGTATCCTACTTACTATATAACTATTATGATGTAGGAGATATCTAGTGTTCTGTACATGGAATCGGATACTCAATCTCTGCTACACAATGATAGATCATGTATCATGAATGATTAATATCATGAATGAAACATACACTTACTATAAAAACAAACTAAACAAAGCCTTTATAAACATTAAGATGGACTTAAAGCATACTTCCCGGAAAGTATCTAAAAGAAAACAACCCTATCAAAACCATAATTTTTTATGTTTTTGGACATAACTCACAGCTTAATGTTCCTCCTTAAACTGTTCTCAAATTAAGCATATAATCTTTCAAAACCTCGGAATCAATTTAATTTAACTAAGTCAAAGAAACAATGGGCTTTCCAGAAACCAACAATTAACTATAAATAGTTTTGTTTATCAGATACATATACTTTAGTGGTCAAATGCCATAATATTATGCAGAACATAATAAAAGGATGATTAAAATAAAATTAACAAACTATAAAGGTAAACTACTGAACTACAAAAATGTGATAAAGTTTGTTAGTGATCCTGAGATATGTGTACAAAATACTGTCAGTCCCTGGGCCATTTCTTGCTGGCTGATCAGTCGTTTACAGCCAGATCTCTACATAGTCTGACTTAACCTGGCCCGGGATAAAATGTTTATAGCACTTTCAACAACTATCGAAAAGTCAAATTAGTAAATAGCTGAGCAAACTATTAAAGCTCCTCAATTCTTCTAGAATACCTGTATTTAGTTGTTAAAGGTAAAAATTGGAATAATCAGTCAAAATTTTTAACTTTTCATAAACATAATGTGAAAGATATTATAATCAATTGTTGTTGAATATCCATCGTATACATTGAACGTACCAAATGTGGATTGGGAGACATTAATAATAATGAAAATTTAAAAAAAAAATTAAAATGAAGAGAAGAAAAATAAATTTTAGCCAAAAGATAAGACACCTAATTTAGTTTTCTCTGTTTCGTGTCCTGTTCACAATGCAAAGTCTCAGGATGTGACCTGCTCATGAATCCCTTTTGCAAGCGATTTTGGAATTAATCAACAAATCAAAGATCATTTGGCAATCAGATTTGGATTAAACTAGTTGACTGATATTGAAGTTTGTCGTGTAAACATAGGAAGCTGTAGCTCCAGAAATTAGCATGATAGTCCCTATTTTTAATTTATTGAAGTCACTAAAATTTGACAAAGAAATACTGCAGAGTACTGTAATAGACCAAACTGCCATGAGTTCTGTGTTTGGCTAGCTGCTTGTCCACTCAGACACGTCTTGTTATAATTACAAGATCTTCACAGGTAATTCTCAGTTTGTAAGAAATACTGATCGGCAGTTTCAGGTTTTGTGGGAATCGCTTTATTCTCATTTTATTTGTTAAACCTAGATGCACACTGATTTATTAACTAAAAACACATTGGGTTTTCTGTCTGGCTAGTGTCAGGTGCGTATAAATGAAAGCTGATTTTATCAGCCAAGGCGGTGTCGAGTATAATTTCATGGAGGGCAACTTCTCTCATTTACATGCTAAAGACCTTTTGGTGCCAGTATTGATGACTTTTTACCAAGACAACAAAAGCCTTAAGTTACAAGGTAAGTTACAAGGTAAGTTACAGTATTGTTAAGACTATTGCCATGACAAAGTCGTTCAGTCACAAATGTGTCTTCCATGAGATAAAGTAATATCGTTATCAAAATCTGCTGGTAAATTTTAAATCTGTCATGAAACAGGGATGTATTGGATTAACAAGCAAATTTTTTACATAATATTTTGAAACAAGAAGGAAGTTTGTGAATCGTAGTCCATATTTCCACAGTTGTTATGCATACTGGTAGATGTCTCGATATCTTTGGAAATATCAGGATAAACTTACAGCCTGTCCTAAATTCACAACAGTTCTTAAATATTGTGTGGTTTTCTATTATCAATAGAATTCCCTTGATGAATTTCACACGATTCATCCTATTTTTATTGTCAAGTTCTATTTATACAAAATACACAAAAGTTCATTGAAAGTACAATGAATAATCAACCAATGGTGTTATAGAGTTCTCTGTTCACAACCAAAACTGACCAATCAGTGACTGTCACACAGAAACTGGTCACAGTGAGACCTTGTGAAAGACAAGATACACAATGTATCCAAATGTACACATTGTTGTAGCACTTCATCCAGACAATACACAGCACTGTAGCAAAGCAGGAATTTCACAAAATTACTAAGTTACAAACATGTTTCATCCTGATTCATTCCAAACTGGTGAATAATTTAACAGGATGTAGGCCACATCCTGAGAGAATCCAAACTTGTAAATTATATCAAATCTGTTAAATGCTATAGATCACATCAGACTCTTGTTTGATTCTACTCTGCCTACGGACTCATCTGGGCACCTAAACTAGCCTTCATCGCTCTTAGTCAAAAGTAATTATTTACATCATTGATCACCGTCATTCGGAATATTCTCCAATATCATATGTATTTTATCAAATTAATCTCAGATCCTTGTCAAAAATTATTAAAATTTGTCTTTATGTTTCTACTGTTGATTTAACCTTCACAGTCTTTGAGCATACCCTGCATCACAACCACCGGCCCCACAAGTCATTAAAAACAACATCACATGTCCATTGGCGTTATACTTTTCTAAGTCACTTGGAATACACAGATGAACATTAATCACACGTTGACAGGATATCAAATTTTCATGTCTAAAACTTCAGTTGCTTTACAAACCATTCGTATTAAATTGGTGATCGTTTAACGGAACAGAAATCCCTCCAAGGTTATAATTTGGCACAAGTAACATTGTGAAGAGCGGCCATATGTAAAAGTCCTTACAAATGTATCAAAATGGACCAAATGTAGTCCTAAAGCTTCTGGCAGTCAATATTTCCAGTTGCTGCACCACGAAAATTTTCTGCTTAAATTATTAAAGCAACGGTGTAAGTATTATGAAGACTCGCTGATGCTATGCCTGACTTTCTCTCATTCTCTTCTTTACCAAATATTTAGCCATATCATATCTGAAACAGAGGAGAGAAACACACTATGTAAGTTAACAAGGGATACCTTTGGAACAGCTATTAAATTGATCAGAAATTTAGAAGAAAAAAATAGTTAAAATACTAATATACTGAGGATACTATTTAATAATTCCAGCAATTTGTAACAAACTTTATGTGTGTCTGTGTTACATTTTAATTTCATCAATGACACAAAGTGAAACCAAACTTCTAAACTCCTTTGAAGAAAGGGTATTCTATATTTCCCCAAGGCAAACTCTTTGTACTTCTCACCTAATTATATCACTTTCACTTTCGACTAAACAATATCCCTCATTACTAAATGATAGGTTTGTGCCAAATAATATTGTTTTATAATGAAGCATTATACTTTGTACAAAATTTTAAATTTTACTTTAATATCAGTTTATAATAAAAGTAAATCCAGTTGGATTCATGGATATCAGTAAGGCATTCAATCAAACAAGTAAACAGTCAAATGGATTTCATTTTTCCTCCCATATCTGAAGATTGCCTATTATGTATCTATTAGAGACAGAGAAAGCAGTAATGGGTTAGCAGCAGGACAGACTTACTTTCTTTTTATTTTGGAGACTTCCTCTTCTTCATCATTTATATACTTTTGTAATATTCCTTTAAGTACAGCCTCCGGTAAATTTATCAATTGTTCCAACTGTTAAAATAACAAATATAAACATAGAAGTGATAACAAGTTTATTATCTGTTTGATCAGGGGTTTTCACCAAACACTGTCTTATTGCAGGTTCAATCTCTGCAGTTACCCCCACCATTCATCATTCTATGCTGCCTCGGATTACACTAGGAAAATTATAATTAATAAAATTTGAATGTGTTTTTTAGTAAAAGCTTTAACCATCTTGCTTTGCCCTGGGGCCTTCAATAACCTTAACACAGCCTTCCTTATAACCAACATTTGTATTTAAGGTTATTACACTCATAATACAATAGTGCCAACCTCAATGGTAATGGCAAGAAATGAAAACAAGACAGAGCATTTAAGTGACATGAACTGAAGATGTGGAAGTAGATTGGTTTCAAAATTGTGTCTTAATTACCTGCCAGGTGATAAAATTACATGGATCACATGGAATCCTAAAGACAATTTTTAAGATTATTTTTTGTCTTTAGCACATACAGTGTTACGCTCAAACTTTATTTGGTTCAAATCCTATAAGCACACAACATTGAAAGTCTCTTTGTCTTAGTTCAGTGTAATTTATAGCACCCTTGAGAAAATTGCACATATTTATTCAAATTAATTCATTTCCTGCTTCAGTAAAACCCATGCAATAAACAGTTTAAAGTAAACTTCCTCTTACCCCATCAGGTAATTGCTCTTGTTTTTCGGGTCGTAATTCTATAACCTCAGTTAATGAGACTTCCACTGCAGGTAAAGTTTGAATAGCCTCCGGTAAACTCAATGTCTTCCAGGCCTCTGTCGGAACTTCCGGTACCATCTTCTCCTTTATAAATATTTTACCTAACCTTTCATCACAGCCAATACAGAGACGCTCAACAAGTGGAAGATCCAAGTCTCTCAGGAAACGGGGTTCTGTAAGAAACATAACGATGAAATAAATTTCTATCTTTAATTGAAGTGTAATAATGTTTGTTTGATTGGGGTTTAACGTCATATTCAAGGGTATTTCACTTATATTTCGCAGTGTTCCTTGCCTAATTAAGGTGGAAAAACAGAAGGAAATCTCGTAAAAACCACCCCCATGATTGCTGGAGCCACATCGTGTGACTCACTTCTACACCAGAAGGTTTGACAGATGGACTCGATCCGAAGTGTAACAATGTACCTCTAGGTATTTTACTTATATGGCGGTGATGCCCCTAATCAATAGCCACATAATTGTCTGTTTAAGTTTGGTTTTAATGACATATTTAAGGTTGTTTCCTTCATTTGACAATATGCCAGCTCAATGAATGAACAAAACTACCCTGGACATTACTGTTAACAAACAAAGACAGGACAAATACAGGACAATCACAGGACATAATACAAACAGATCACAAACAGATTGGTTACATGTTGCCTCTTTGGCTCAGAGAGCAACAGGGCAACACAGAGCTGACTTCCAGCCATCAAAAGAGTGTTTCTATTATTACACATGTCTAGTGCTGTGAAGGTAATATGGCTATTAGATAATCTCATCTTATCTTAACAGGAAATTATTTCAGTTTCTTCAAAAGATAAATTGGGTTTATAAATATAGGAGCTGTCAACAATAACTCAATAAAGGTTATGTACAGTGTATTGAATTTAACATGTAAAATGGTCAATGGTCTTAAAAATACAGGATTATTTCCTGCTAGAGTTGCTCCCCCTACCTCCTTCATCAGGGACGATGTGAAGAGAGTACTCCCAGGGTTCATTTTCAACCTGAAAGTAAAAGTAATCAAACAAAATTGTAAATGACAAATTTCTGTTCACCTTATGAAAAAAATTTTAATTAGGATAAAACAAATTGGATTAAAATTAGTGCAACATTCTAATCAAAAAAGATCAAATTGATCAATTTTTATTAAGTGTGACATGCATTATCAAAGTACTGTACAGTGTTTGTTTTAATAATCGATCTAAAATAATTGCTACAATAACCTATAGGTTTAATATTTAGACCACCTGATATTAAACACACTAACACAGGGATGTTTATAAATTTTTCAAACAGATAAATCCTCGCATTATGTGGATAAAGTCGCAGAAATAAATTTGTTAGTTTATGTGAACACCAAGTATATTTATAAACTTCCAAATGACTTAATTGGCAATTTATTTTTTTAAAGTAAATAATTGTCGTTTTAAAATATATAAACAAAACAAATTTCTTAGAAAACAGCATACCTTAAATTTTTCTAGTAATGTTTTAATGACTTGTTGTGTTGACATTTTGCTGGTTATCGTTACACTGGTACAGCTTCCAATCACAGGAACAAACACACGGGTCTGAAAACACAATTACATCAAATGTTGATTGATTGGTGTCAAATGCCATATTCAAGGGTAATTCACATCTATGATGCCGGTGTAATCCAACAATAAATCACACTAGCACGACCGTATAAAGTTTGGGCAGGGTTATGCCATAACTGGTTCAGGAAACGCAATATAACAGAACTATCTGATTAACTGGTTTTCCAATTTTTTTTATAAATTCATTTCTCTAGGTCCGTGTCCAACGGTTGAACATTAAAGACCCTTTAGGTTTGATGGCAAAACTATTACAAATGATAAATTACGGTTTTGGTTTTTTTACATAATTCAAAATAGATGTTGTTATGCTCCAGTTGCCTATAAGAAAGAACAGCAACACTGCTTAACTCCAAAGTAACCCAATGCTCTGTGTACTATCTGCAAAATCTGCAGCTATTATGAAAAAGTGATAAAAGATAATGCTCACATCATTATTATACATATGACCATTAATAGACGCTCTCTTCCAACGATTCCCTTGATCTCCTCGGTAGGCGACTGTGTTCACTTTTCGTAAACCTCGTTTTCGACGCAAAACAACATCACTGGTATCAATGAAAGGGGAAAGGAGAGCCGAATCATCCAATCCCCGTGTTATCTTCTCTTTCGTAGGAGATTCCTGGAAGAAAATAAATAAAAAGATAAGTTAAATGGAACTTTTAAAGGTACATGAATTCTTTGTTGAGATATGTCGGTGTATGCCTACATGTATCATCGAGTTGTTTTTTGTTTGATTGGTGTTTAACATCATTCTCAAGGGAATTTCACGTATATGACGGATTGTCCACTTCAAACAGTTCCTCGCCTAATTACGGTGAATAACAGAGAGGGAACCTTGTAACATTTCATTGCGGTATATTAAAGGACGATCAGTAGTCAGACATGCAACTCCTGAATCACAGTGAGCAGCCCAGTGGCGTAATACCAGACTAATAAGTATATCAGTACCAGACAATCAGTCAAATAACCCACCCACTGAATCACAGAGAGCAGCCCAGTGGCGTAATATCATACTGATTAGTATATCAGTACCACAGACACTCAGTCAAATAACCCACCCACTGAATCACAGAGAGCAGCCCAGTGGCGTCATACCAGACTGATTAGTATATCAGTACCAGACAATCAGTCAAATAACCATTACCCACTGAATCAGTTACAACATATGATCAGTCTGACTACCACCTGATGGTGAGCATGAATGAGTGTTTGATTGTGGTTTAAGGCCATTCTTTAAGTTCTTTCACACATGTCACAAGATTACCAGGTGACCGGAAGCTCCCACTATCCCAAATCTGACAACGAAAGAAAACAACTGTTTGGCTATAACTAAGGGGTTGTTACTATGACAGACTGTTTTATAAAATGGACGCTATTTAATAAAGCGGTCCACTTTTATCAGCCATGAGTTAGATGTGTTAAAGAACAAAACTATTTAAAAATAAATAGGCTGTAAAAATTGAAAAGTACATTTATTCAGAAAGAGAAAAACTTTCTGATTCTGTGAAAGAGCCACTTCATATAATTTATTCCTATAACATAATTACATCGGGAACTTAAATTGTATGACTGAGCTGATCTGACTATATATCATAAGTTACCATATACAGAATACAATAGACAAATAATAGAGTGCTCTAAAACCTTTAGATGTCTCAATAGCTATTTGACGCGCTTGGCTAGGTTATTAAACATTTGACCTTAAACTTCAGCACCTGAGCACAACATTATAAATAGGTGAATGAACGTATGCGTCTTTCAAATCTAAACATAACAATAATACCACCACTTCCTCTCATGGTGTATTCTATATAGTATAAGTAAACTACGCCCTACATTATGGTTTTCATATTTCTTTCTAAAATTTTTACAAAAATAACATTTCTAACAAAAGATTTTCTGTCCAGTTAAGTCACGATTATTCTTTTTTCTTTCATGAGGCAGGCATCAAAATCTGTCAAATAAATCGTTTTAAGCCATTTCTTAAAAAGAAAATCAGCTCTATGAGGACGATGAACAGGAAGTCAAACTAAAACATCTGTAAAATGGAAAGTTCTGTTCAACAAGTAATGTTCTTCCATTGCTAAGTAATTACAGGCTGAATGTGCTTGAAACATGTAAGATGTAAGGACACAATAAATGACTGGGCAATTGATTGGTGTTTAACTATCACTGTGCTTATTGATTTGTGTTTATGCCATGCCAATTTTATTTTTTTTCACTATAAATCTGATACCTCCTTTGATAAATAAACCCTATGAATACTGGGTTTTATGGGCAAATTACTACTAGCTTTGGAATGGACCCCTCAAAATTATTTAATTTTGTCCACGGACTCCTACATGAACATTCCCAGGAACATTCTGCCCGTAATTATAATTATTAAGAAAGCTCTTAAAAACTACACCAAAGACTACCAAACCAAAAGCCTAGGCATAGGGTTAGCCAGAGGGCTAACTCCCATTTGGGCTTATCAAAGTGAAAATCCTTTTCTCATTTCCTTAGGGTGGAGTCCTACATGTACATGTAGTCCTGGTGAGTGATCACTTAAATGGCAATTGCTTACTTGTCCACAGCTTAACAATAATATTAATAAAATTATTTTAATTTTAGTCCTCATGCATTGGCCCTGTAATTCCTAGCTGCCTTTTGGGCACCCTCTGTTTGGACATTCCTGGCTAATGCCCTGGGGCCCCCTTTCACAAAGTATGTTAAACATAAATACCATGACAACCAGTGCCGAAGACATAGTGTCGCCAATTACAATCACGCTCAATGTTAGCTAACGTCGCTTTGTAAAATGAGCCCCTGAACCTGGGTGACCCATGTTTTTCAATGCACCAGGGCCACACCCTGCTAACCCAGTAATCGAGGAAATGTATGTTATGCTGAAATACCCTGTGGTTCAAGAGAGAAATATATGTGACACTTGGAATCTCACATTCCTTTAATAATCGAGAAGGTCTTGTGCGCTCAAATAAATTTAATTTTAAGCTGGATTACCGATTGAGAAGTTTAAAATAAATGAAATGTACTTTTGGTGCAGATTCTTCTTTTGGCGACGTGAGGGTGCCATTGGTGACCGCCTGGAAGTAACTGTGCCGCCATGTTGCAGATGGGGAGGTACTAGGGGATATTTCATCAGTTTGTTTTAATTGGATGGGACTTTCTAAACCCCAGTAGATCCTCAAAGGACCCTCCACTATCGTCTGGTCTCGAGCATCCTGTAATGAAATAAAAACATTATTTCTCATCTTTGTATTTCAACATGACTAATTGGACTTAGCTCAGAACTTCCTGACCTTAGCCAGAGGTCATCAACCCAATGGCTGTGGTGTAGCCATGCACATATACATGTATTTAGAGCAGTAACCTCAAAAATGAGTTTAACACTGTTTATAAAAAAAACTAATTGTTTGTTTATCACTCCAGGGTACTGCACTTCTAGGTGGACTTTGCAGAACTGGTAGTTTATGTACACCAATAAAAAACGTTCATGTTGGAAAAATGTATAATCATGATTCATATAATTAAATTTTTGGGTTGGTGGGCTTTCATAGAGGAACATCGACTCACTGATAAACAGACGTATAAATTAAGGCAATACACAACGGCGTGGAAGGGATTTGTTTGTTTGATTGGTGTTTAACGTCGTACTCAAGGGTATTTCACTTATATGACGACAGAGACAAAAATAAAA
>JAVFBX010237966.1:0-10539 GCA_034783855.1 Mopalia kennerleyi | reverse complement strand
CTAAGCCACTAGGCCCCCTTAAACAGGTAGACTCGGGTGAGAAATTTAAATAAAACTTTGTTTAAACGTGAGGAAAGAAAGTAAATATAGATTATTATGTCTATGGTATCAAATAAAAAAATAAGAGAAAAATTACAGATATATATTTTGAGAGGCCGGCGATAGAGGTGAATCGATTTCCATCGTTCATCATGGGTTTCTACGGACAGAGGAATTAGCCCTACATGTATATATTATGCTGGGTATCAGGTGGCATTGATATACAATAAAATGTCCTTAAATATGTTAAATATAATCGACACGTTTAGGCACTTAACAAACAATTAAATACATCTTCATGAGAGAGATTTCTTTTCATTAACCTAAATGTAAACAAAAGTACGTCTGGTTTAATACCATTATTGATTGATTGGTGTTTACGCCCTGTACTTAATGTAAAGGACCGTGTTCTAAAGATAAGCTAATATGCGTGTAGACAGGGATAATCATGTACATATACGCACATTATAAAAATGGACTAGTTTTATTATTCATTATACACATTATAAAATCAATGATTACCAAGTTTTTATTATCCTGTTAAACTTTGATAATGTTGACACAGACGCTTCCACAAATGTATTTGTAAGAGTATCTAAAAACTCGCAGTGAGCATTTATAATTTATGGACAACATTTGTTTAAAAGGTTTGATACTTATAAATAGGCAAATATTATGGCTGCATCCCGCTTGTAGAAAAGTAAGTGACTTTAAAAAACTAAATACTTTATATTTTGTAACTTTTTAATTCCATTACAAACCATATTGCAGGCGTTGCCGTTCATAACATTGTTTATATATAATTTTTAAAAAAGTTTCTCTGGTTTACTTTGTAGGCTTTTATACAATCTTTACATCGAGTTTGATGGTTATAAGAACGAACCAGCTTCTAGGATCCTTGGTGACAGCAGATACATTTGCTGGAGACATTCAACCAATACTCGATTCCAAAACAATATCTAATGGTTGGTCAATGACACTCACGTGGATGACAGCAGTTATGTGTTTGGTGTCATCAGCAGCCTGGTTTCTTCTCCTCTCAATATTGAGAAAAGACATGTCTCGAGATATCATACGATATAAACAGTTCTGTGGCGAATGAAATGGTAAAGTCCACAATGCAGCCATCAAGCGAATGTTATCATCGAAGCGAACAGTTCCACTGGGAATAAAACTAACAATGCAACAAATGATACCATCGATTCAACTACAATGCAGTGGAATTTCTCCGTTGATGAAATACCAAAGACATGGAATTTCAAGCAATGCGAGATATAGACCATCAACTATTGTTCATGTTTGGTGCGTATCAGGTTCTGAGATCGTTCAAGTTTAATACAGGCCAGAGGAATCTCAACTTGGCGTGATATTCATGTGCGAAACACCTAACAGGTTAACTGTTGAGCGTTGAAACAAATGAATACAAAATACAAAACACTAAGGACGGGAACTGACAACGATCATTGACAACTGGTGACTCAAGGAGTGCTACGAAGATTGTGAAATTGATGCAGATGTGGATATAGCTGGTCTCAGAACAGTAATGTTGTGAAATTCTTCGTTTGTACTATTAATATGTCATATCAAGCCTATCTGAACTGGGCACAAAATTCGATATTTTCTGTCACCAAACGATAAAACACGATATTGCTTATATATCTTTAGGGGAGAATGGCTGACACATAATGTATAAAACTTTCTTGTCTATACACGATCAAAAGTGATCTCTTTTCAAAGTACAAGCCACATGCATTTTAAATTTGTAAACCGTATTATGACAACATGTGGTCGTAAAATATACAATTGCTATGAGTAAAATGATGATTATGTTGACTACATGTACACCGTGTTCAGTCGAAAGGCCCTTCACTAATGGAACTTTTTCAAAGATGTTTTCCGGTAAATGAAATTGATGGAACCATAACTTGGTTCTAAATATTTTTGCACTTGGGTCTATGTTAATCGAGCCAGGCGCCCCTCCCCTTGTTATATAATTCCACAGAGCTTTTACATTTTATACTTGATGTACACAATATGACAATTTATATCACATCCCACGGAAAAGATTTCCGCCCTTATGGTCCTTATAATGTTTGTTAGTCAATTTCCATTGATTATTCATACAATCACGCTGAGCTCACTTCCAATTCAAATAAATCTGTTTAAACCACTTTTTCATTTCTTTCTTTCAATATTAGCTCACGTATCCTATCGACATTAAGGTACCTTTCAATAATTGAACCTCCTGCGCGTTGCCCAATGATAAAAACGATCGGGCACGTTTTAAAGAGCGAAGAGCCCGTTGTCTAGGTAACGGTGTGTGTCCGATCTAAATATATATATAAATGCATCAATAGCACGGAATATAAGGGCTACTACTAGTTCAGGATATAAAAATAACTGCAGCTGGTTAGCTACTTTGATGTCGAGTCATGCCCAGATGATGTCAAAATTCTTAGCACACAGCAAAAGTAATTCTGTATTAGATAATGCATACGATTAGCATTAAGTTGGTATCGTGGCCTCGTCTCCCAACTTCAGCGTGGGGGTCTGCACTATCTGTACATATTTCAATCTGAAGCCATCGAATGAATACAGATCAGCTAATATAAGCACATATCCATCAGATGGCATTAGGGTGGCGCATGCCATTACCGCAGAGTTCGATTATTTTTTACTTAAACCGTTAAGTACACGCAATACACTAGATATACATCATTATGCCGACTAGTCAACCAGTTGCGAGTTGTAGAGGAGTTTATTGGTAAAGAATGTATGTATATTTTTTTCTGAGTTAGGAAAGTAACTTTAATTGATACGACTTGAACAATTACAGCCTGGAAAGCCTCGCATAACATGACCTTATTTACCATGTTCTACGAATCCGCGATACAACCAGTGACAGCGGATGAAAACAAAAGGATTTGTATAATAAGCCGCTGATCAAGTGAGCGTTGAAAAACTGAGGAATTCTTAAGCCCAAGTCACAGCAAGACGACTCAACTGATCAGCCGTCTGTGACTGTCGTGTCGATGTAACACCCTATTGGACCTCATTTCTTCGCAAGTTGACGGAACAAGTTGACCAAGCTGGGATGGATTTCGCCCCATGCTTGTCATCGCTCTGAATTCCAACTGTGGTTCCATCTGGTCATCATTGTAACCCACGATGTAAGTCACACGAGCTATAGCCCAACGATGTCAGCTGACTCGTATGGAAGGTTGTCGACTCCTGTTGAAAATGTTCCAACGATTGAGGTCACATGGTCTATAGTTGAAAATGGCGAAAGACATTCATCTGCAAAGAACATTTCAAACGCTGTCTGGCAGGTCTAACTCATTCTGCATCACGCGTAAATGGTTACGGTGAATGGTTGAGGTCTTCGCGACGTTGCTTCTGAAGTTAAGTGTAAGATTAGTTTGAGATTTATGCGAACTACCCCAAACTAGACACAAGTGACTAGTTGAGTCTCCTGGCGTCGTGTTGGTATGGCATTAGCTATGCCGATCATTAGATTCCCGGATGTACCAGGTCCAACCAAAGGATGGCGTGTTTTGTATAAACCATACGCCAAAGTGGCGTGGTTCCTCGTTGTGATACTAGAAATAGCCGTTTAGCGTCGTCAGTTATTGCTTTAAAGTTGGGTTTGATTCCCAACACACATGGCCCATAACTGTTTTATCAATGTCTCACAATTTGACAAACCGTCAAGATATAATTTATTTTTCAGACGTTTTTTTTATCAAGATGTATGAAAACTTTTACATCAAAACATTTTATTCTTTGTCAACATGTGCATTATTGAGCTGAAAAACAATCTTTGCAAAGCACCAAATCAGACAAAAGTGATTCACAATCCGATTTCGAAAAATATTATGCATCTTAACTGTAAGACTATCTCATTGGGCATCAAGTAAATGTACTATGCTAAAAAGTTGTGGTACATCAGAATATGAATATCAGAACAGTAAATTTGGAAAAGGAAAAGGATTATATGAATACATGTATTTGACAAAATACAGCATACAAAGAGATGTACAGTCCAAGGGAAATAATTCGACTAAGGGGAGGTAACTGGACATTGAGTTATTAATAGCCTTATTCCCCAGCATGGTGCTACATTTCTTTGGTAACTTATATAGAGAAACTTGGATGTTGCTCGATTCCTATTTGCGCACAGATAGATAATTAATTAAAATAAAAAGCTAGGCCTATTCATGTTTATTCGTAAGTAAATGCCTATCATAAAAACAGGATCACATAGGTCAGCTATATGTATTTACCATTATACACTTATCGTTCGTCGATATCCGCCAGTAACAAAAGTCTGGTTTGTCGATTGCCTGTTAGCCTTATTTTCAAAATCAATATTTCGACCGTAGATGGGTGATTACCTGAAACACGTCATGCGGGCGACAATTATTGATAATGAACAGCTCTGTTGCCGTTCAACAAATACAATATGACGGAGGGTGGGCATAAAATAGCAGCCCTCAGCCCAACAAACAGAATTAACGAAACCTTTTAATAAAGAATAAGCAATACTGAAGAAAAAATTACAAATTAAACATACTTCTTTGAGTGACATTTAGAAGCAGGGATAGTAAAATAACAAGGCGATTTTTTTTATGGATATACAACTTCTTGGTTTATTGTCGAGCAATAGACCCAGAAGTTGTATATCCATAAAAAAATTGCCTTGCTCGTAAATAAACCAAAAGTTGTATATCCATAAAAAGCTCGTCAATATACCCAGAAGTTGTATATCCATACAAAATCGCCATGTTAAATTAAATATAATCATTTTGTTATTTCTTAAATCTGCTTCCCTTTTTCGTCACCACAATCTTCCGGTTTTCCTGACGCTCTGGGATCAAATGAAAAACAGGAAGCTCACTGTACATAAGGTCTATGTATAGCGTCCTTAATTATCTTGTCATTGTTTGCTGATAAATGGTGTTGAAGAACAAAGAAGTAAGCGAACAAGTAAATCATTCATAAATCTATAAGTGAACTATAATTATATGATTCGAAACACACTAGGCAACATGAATAACAATTCATGTCAAACATAATGAAGATATAAGACAGGCGTCTGGAGAGCAGAATGTCAACACTACTCTTCCATAGTAGGTTCGTATAAAGAAGATGCATCTGTTAGCAGCGGGTGACACATTGAAGTTGTCGGAGTACTAATTACCACAGCAAAGTGGTAGTTTTCTCGCTTACCTTTCACAATACCCTCGCTGTAATATTCCACGTTAGTGTTAATTTCAGGACTCGTTGGACTGAGATGAATGGTTCTTTCTTGCGGCTAGTCTTGACATTTCGTTAACAAGACGCCACTTTCCCATTTAGATCCGTAAATTTACATCAGGAACCAGGGCAGTTAAGCCGGACATTTATGACATTAAGACGTTTCACCCACGGCCAGAATCAGCAATACTGAATTAATATATGTTCTACATGTCGCGCAAAGAAGAGGGAATATTATTTAACAATTATCTTTACGTCGCGTTGGTTGTGTAAATTTAACATCAACTGTTTTTTTTTGCAACCAAAATTAAGACAAATTTTTTGTTTGCTATTTCTCTTTGATCTATAATTTCTTCTTACAGCCATGAAAATGCGTCTTAAATTATGATTGTTTTCATTTGACAAAAAAAGATTGGTTCACAGTGTCTATGCTTTTTTAGACCGATAGGAAGTGATGTGTTGGCTGGTCTACCTTGTTAAATAGCTTAGTTACTTGTTTTCTTAAGGTGGGACGAAGGAGTGGACCAATATATAGTCTTGTATCCTGGTGAATAAGTTTTTATTTCGCCATGCCTTTGGTAATATGTTGTTCATTGAGATTAAGAGTCGGATTTATTTTATCTTATAAGTGTTTAACTGTTTTGTTTTATGTGGTTATTGTTCTTTATGTTGATAAGATGCAATATGAATTTGCTTCCTTATTTTTATCAAAATTAATTGGTTCCTTTTTTCTTCATTCCAGTTATAGATGCATTAGTCATTGCCTCTGAATAAGTTAACTGCTTCACATGTGTTTATTTACATTTGCATTGTTCCAGTTAGACTAAGTTATTCAGTCTAAATTATGTTAGTAAGTAACATGTCCTGCGTCACTTATTTGGATTAGGTATCTAACATTTTGTAAATAACTATTGATTCATATTTTATGTGCTTTTATGTGTCAATTGTAGCCTGACCCACTTGATGTGAAATTCATAAATCGATAAATCTTATGTGTTATTGCGAGACACCACCAACGGAGACACGTGAATCCACCCACTACAGTCGGTCCACTGTTGAATGATTAGTTACAGACACATCTAAACGTAGAGGATTAATTAATATCGAAGTGCCATGAAATAGGTTGCCCTGAATGCCCTCCACTTAAAAATATCTAAAGTAGTTATACAATTTCTGGATAACCACTTCTTGTTTTGTGATAGAACACAACGTTTCGATAGATATGCCCGTATCGTCATCAGGTGTAAACTGACTAAAGAAAACATTGGAGAGGTAGAAGCTATATACCAGTATAAAATGGTTAAATAAACAAGGTCACATGTTCTACCGACCAGTGTGGACCATAACCACAGATAAGATATCTAACATAGTAGAGTAAACTTACAACTCCAATAAAAGATACACATGGATACATGGTGATTCAATATTTCGGTTGATTTTAAAACCATTGTCAAACCATTATCTAACATGCTGCATATATAATAGGAGGATTAATGTGCCAAAGTAACTACCTAAGTTATAAACTGTCTTGAGTTGAGAAAGAAATAATTATGTTACCCCACTTCTAAATGTCGTTCAAAACTTATATCTAAAGTAGAAGTAGTTAATTGAAGTAGCTTCAATTAAAAGGTTTATTTTCAACATTGCCTTAAATGCAGTTTCAATTCTTTGTGTAGATAACATTTCACCTTTCATACCATTAAACAATGTTAGGCTTTGACTCTGCAGAGTGTCGCTTTACTCACTCAAAACATGTTATCGACATGCTGCAATTACATGGTTTATCTTTAAAATTGCTGTAGTTTCAATTCTTTTGTTGAGATAATATTTCATATTTCATAAAATTAAATCATTTCAGGCAAACATACTACTACAAACAGTCCATTAATTAGCTTAGCATGCATGACAAGGTTTCCTTTGAAGCAGACCTATGCAGTATAACCCTACCTAATATTATGTTTTTGTACTACTAAACTTTCCTTGTAAAAATTAGCTTGTGTTTGACAAGTTACGTAACCAGATGTTATATTTACGGTTAATTGGTTCCTCAAATACATTATTGATATCATAACGCTGGTGTGGATTAATTGTTTAGACCGAAAAAAAATCGATCTATATATATACGCAGCTGGCTCCTTAGCCATTACGTCTTTCGTCAGCTATTACAATTAATCAATAATCAAACCAAAATTCATACTTCTTAATAAGAATATGTACTGGAGTATTCCTATCGATAATTTTTATAAGGTGAAGTTCTATTTTAGTCTAGATTTACTTACTTTATAGATTGCTCGACTCATTACGATTTCAGCAATTAAAGCTCTATGCCGGAAAGTGTATGTACTTTTTGATTGTTATATTATGACAATACTCTATATGAACTATAATATTCAGTGAGTTTCTATACGCCGGGAGAGCATTGGCTTTTTTGCAATCGATGTAAAAGTCATTGCTGCAGGGTGGCTAGTAATCGAACGCAATACTGAGCGAAACTATCGCGCATTATCTGACGGTTTTACAAGCTTTCACGTGTTACCATAACAACGGCAAACGGGTTGACGGCAGGCTACAATTTTCAACACACACAAATGAGAATGTCTGAATCAATAGAGTTCATTCGAGGCAGCAGTAGTGCGTTAAATGTCCATTGATTCTGGAGAGCTATTATCGCTGACTTTCAGAACGAGGCAAGAGTGGACTGGGACCGATAGAAGGCGTCATTCGGGTCAAATAGACATTAGTTCTGGCCAGAGGAATGTCAACCGAAGACTGGTCCTAACCGATTACCGATCTTTTTACTAGTGTACAGAATGATATCCACAATGTAACCCATGGAGTCGCTGAGATTCCTAACCACGGTGTCTCTGCGGGTCAAACCAATGTTCATCGGATTTATGATGGATTTGCATTGAATCTTATCTGTGGAACCAAAATGGCGATATCGCCGCTACATGTTGTTGTTATAAATGCCGCTGTATTTGGAGGCCTGGCCACCTTGTTTACCGTTATATCCGTATCTACGACAGCCTGGCAAGAATACAAGTGGGACTATAGCGCTCTTCAAAAATTAAACGAGACTGACGATTGGCAAGTGTTCAAATCTGAGTTTACTGACGGGTTTTACACGGTGAAAAAGAAAGTGACGTCACCTGTGAATGATACTGAAGTTACCACATGGGTTGACCAAGAGCATCTTTATGATTCTTACACTGGAGTGTGGCAGATCTGTGACACTCTTTCAGGTATGATATGAAATAATCTACGTAGTTAAATTGATTCGTATCCGTAGACAGTAAATCGTCCAGTATCTAGATAGTCGAATAAACTCAGGAGAGTAAAGCATGCTTTATACACAGATAAAAAAATGTGTCAATTCATCACACTTATTTCTATTCGGGTTTGACATGTAACATCGGGTTTGACACGTGCCATCGGGATTGGCGTTGGCATTTGACATGGGATTTGAAATGTCCACTAATTAATGATTAAAGCGACAAACGTATATTTTATTATTCCCCTTTCTATAGTGTAAATTCCAAGTCTTAATCGCTCTCAATATCTTTTCTTAGGTTCAATAGACCTATAAATAAAATCCTTTAGAAAAATATTACAAGGCGGCATGACTTTGCTATAGCTGTGTGTGGTACATAAATCCCCCAACAGGCTCGCCTACAGAATGCTATTGCCTATTAAATATTAATAAACACGACAAAGAACGGAATAATCAGCCTAGAAAGATCAATAAGCCTCATAAAGTATTGACAAGCTCTTCCTGTTTTCAAGACACCTACATCGAATGTTTAATGATTGTGATTTACTGTATGGTTTCACTGTATTTTCTTATATCAGGCTACAATTTTTGGTATGCTTTATTTTACACAAACCAATAGGCACAGTTTAAGCCAAAACGTGTAGAGGCTGTTTATTGTTATCTATCTGCTCTGTTTGTGTGTCATATCGCTCAATTAAAAAGTCGATAGTATTAAAACATTTTTTAAATTAATTCATCACCTTTATTGTTTCACAAATATGAACTTGAAATGTAAACAGTTGACGTACCCATAGGTGATCTATAGGAGTGTCGTATCAGTTTCCACGCAGAAACGTAGTAACTAGTAACAAACAAAAAGAATAGCAAATATAACAATGTATTTCTTATTATACCTATACGTAATTACATCAATCTGCTTTCTCACACTTAATGATACACCTATTTACTCTAACTGTCATTTGAGAAAGCGTTTACCAACATTACGGAGTCGGCCTATAAGATTTGTTTGTCATTTTTAGATTGATTTTTGGTCATTTCTAATATATCTTAACGTAGGTTTACGAACTGGCCTTATGGATTCATGCTAATTTCCATTTTACCATTCTAAAGCTTCTTTAGATTCATAAAAAAAATACTACAACCATCTGCATCAACAACCGAAAACATTGCAGTCTGCAAGCGGAGGGCTGGGAAGTGCATTCTGGTGCCCTGGCGCTCTCGGAATTGGGCGCAACATACAGCTGATCGATTAATAATTGTCCTTTTTTTTGGTTCGTCGTTGTTGCCAGTGGAGTCGATGGTATCCGCCTACACCCATTGGACTGGCATGTCGTTATGTGATTGGAAACCCCTTAAGTGCAGCGTTGAACACAAATCAACCAAACAAACAAACAAACACAGTTGGAGAGCTTTTGTATTAAGTTCACTGACTGCAAGGTCACATAATATCCTGGTTATACAGTCATCATTGCTGTTGTATTGTCAACACCTACAAACACAACATGCAAGATTTCTCTTATCACTGCATGAAGCAGGTTTTGGCAAATAGTTAATACATAATTATGCTGGTTTCTGTTTTACTATGCGTAGTACATTTACTTATATATCTATCCATGCATTCAGTACGAATATACCTTTACTCACCCGCTTTCTAATTCTAGATCAAGTACCACAATGTGACATTGGGAATTACATATTAAAAGCATCTTTAAAAACAATTGTATCCTTTGCTGGCCAAACTAGTTCAATATCTTATAAAGTTCATGAACCATTGCAATTTAAACGCTATGAGGACATGTTTTATGTATTTAGCCTTATCAACATCGATGATATGTGCTACGTTAGTACCAGGGGCGGCGCCAGAGTTTTTGTATAGGGGGGGGCGAGAGTCGTAGGCAACCAGGCGAGGGTCCAGGGGCCGCCTAGGCCCCGGAAGCTCTGAAAGCGAGGACGCTCGGAGAAGCGTTCTGAGC
>JAVFBX010237955.1:0-10539 GCA_034783855.1 Mopalia kennerleyi | reverse complement strand
CCCCCCCCCCCCCCCCCCCCCCCCCCCCCCCCCGCCCTTCACCCAGTGGGCTGGCACGCCATGTGAGTGAAATAACCGTAAGTACGGTGTTAAACCCCAACCAAACAAACAAACAAACAGCATGGCATGGCATGTTAGACCAAATTTCGTCAGCATATATGGCTGCCACTTTTATGAAGTACGCATTATTTCTTCAAAATAAGTTGACCGATGTTCTTCAAAGTAAAGAGTTAGCTTCCAAATACTACTAGCACATTCAAGATTGTTTTGGAAATTACCCAAGCCAATATGGTGATAGGCACCATATCTTTTATTCTTTGAAGAAAAAAACTGTTCTAAACTTAAGAAGGAAAAGGTTATTTGACCTGGATTATGAGCATATTTTTTTCAAAATAATAATTTTTGGACTTGTTAGCTACTTAGCTTTTGTTTAAAAGATAAATGAATATGGTATGTATAGTCTATTGTATAGTACATTAAATAGAAAAAGGCTTCCGAAAAATTTGACTTTGGGGATGAGGGATGTTTTCAGGGTTCCTCAGTATTTGTTATTTGTTAGTGTTCTCTGAACAAAATAATCTCAATGTAAAAATTGTCATGTTATATATGACCTTCTTTTAATGGGAGGTTAAGGTTCTGTGTTCGGTTAAGATTCAGTTTTAGGTTAATGTTCCACTTGAGGCTTAGGTAGGTTAATGTTCCACTTGAGGCTTAGGTAGGTTAAGAATCTGGTTTAGGCTTAGGTAGGTTAAGATTCTGGCTTAGGTAGGTTAAGATTCCGTTTAAGGTTTAGGTAGGTTAAGATTCCGTTTAAGGTTTAGGTAGGTTAAGATTCTGGTTTAGGCTTAGGTAGGTTGAGATTCTGGTTTAGGATTAGGTAGGTTAAGATTCCGTTTAAGGTTTAGGTAGGTTAAGATTCCGTTTAAGGCTTAGGTAGGTTAAGATTCTGTTTAAGATTTTGGTAGGTTAAGATTCCGTTTAAGGTTTAGGTAGGTTAAGATTCCGTTTAAGGTTTAGGTAGGTTATTGAGATTCTGTTTACGGTTTAGGTAGGTTAAGATTCCGTTTAAGGTTTCAGTGTTAGGTTAAGGGTCTGTTTATGGTATCGGGAAGGTTAAGATTTTGTGTTAGATGTTATCCCGGAACCTAACATCGAACCAAAACCTAACACAAAATCTTAGAACTACGATTTAAATTTCTTATGTGGTTAGCTATAATCCTCCACGCTGGCGTGTTTGTTTAGGGTGTCTGACTACTTAGTAGATCTATTGTCCACCTAGTGTTCAAACTAGTGTATACTGAATTGATAACCAATCTATTTTAGACACTTCACATTGAAACCTGCTTAATTTTCACAAACGGTTTTTAGTACAGACGTCAGATCCATCACATTTTCAGATGACAACTGAATCATGAAATGGGTGCCTGGTATGATCAGATATGTACACACATAAAACGTTCTGCCCTATATTCTCATGTGTGTCCTTTTAATTTTGGGCTGTGAATTTTTGTCCCTCAAATCCAGTACAGGTTTCGAGCAAGACCTTAAGTTGTCATATGCATAACATTGATATATGTGAATAATAAAACCAAAGCTTATTAACGTTATCGGTTTGTCGATTTACTTTGTGTTTGGCAATATTAAGTACTGTAAATCCTAGCTGTCTGCTAGTCACGTTTTAGGGGGACAACTTGGTCGCAATCAGGGGAGATAATCACTTTCACGTAAATTACTTCCCTTGTACTGTTCAAGATGGCGGCCTCCATGAGCACGATGTTTTGTACTGCACGCAAACTGTCCTTAAAATGTAGTTTATTGCATCGAATTTCGTTATTAAGCGTGTCCCAGAACAAATTTAGCTCGGACAAACCCGAGGAAACATTTGTTGAAGAATTCAGCGTCTCCGATGAGATGGATCAGGACGAAATCGACCGAATTCGTAATGTATCTGGTTTGACAGAAAAACAACGTCAGAAAATGACACACGCAAGAGCGATACCAAATATCGAATACGAGTTTCAAAAAACTGTAAAATACCAAAGAAAGATGTATGCTCAGTTTGGCAAATCGTCGGATGTTGATCCACGAATAATGTGGCCCAGTTTGGAAGAATTAAATGAGATAAAAACTGAAGAAAATGAATGGGAACCTACTTTACAAGAGATGTGGGAAAAGATAGAGGAGAAAAACACAGCACGAGAGCAGGCTGCAAAGAAAAGGTTCTTGCTTGTCTTCAAATTTATGCGCCCTCTGATTAAGGGCAGTTTGTTTGGAGAGTACCAATGCTGTCTTTACTTAGCACATTCATGTGCTACACATCTTTGTTGTGATAGTGTCAATTATTGTTGGAATAAACCGCCGTCTTATAAGTGAAATACCCTTAAGCATGGCGTAAAACACCAATCAATCAAGCTTTAAATTGATGTTATGCTTAATGTGTCAGGTTGACAAAGTGGACAATCATCATGTATTAAAGTGAAATACCCTTGAGTCGAGTAGGCCTATGGCTATTTAACCTGCTATTTCAACATTAAAACACATCTAAGAACATGACTTTTCTGTGACAGTGCCACGCCTGGAAAATCATGCGACTGTGGGTCGCGTGAAATCCTACGTCTGGCGAGAAATTTAAAAAAAAAAAATTTATTATAATTTTATATAAATTATTTACTTTATTTTATGTAATGTTTGTAATTTAAAGTCTTTAAACTGTTGAAAACTACAGTTATAAATGAATATACAGTGAAAACTTTAAAAAAAATTTTTTTATATATTTTATTTGCAGGGAGGCGCAAGTTGAGAAGAACATGTCTGAGATGGGGAAATGGATTCAGCAATATTATGATAAACTGGCAGCGAAAGAAGAAGAAAAGAAAAAACAGGTGGAAAAGAAACAAAAACTTCTGGAAGAAGCTAGGGAATATTTTGGTTATGATGTGGATCCAAAAGATGCGAAATTCCAACAAATGCTTGAAGAAAAAGAACTGCAAAGGAAAAGAGAATCAAAAGCCAAAAAGAAATTACAGGCGGCTGCTAAGTTAGCGACACAGCTTAGAATGATGGCTGAATCCGCATCGGAGGCTAGTGCTTCTGAGGCCAGTGCTGCAGCTCATGTTTCACATTCTTCTCCTCCTTTACAAATGAGTGACACAAAGGTAGATAACCCTAGTTTGAAAACAACAAGCCATGTGTCATCAAAGTCTGAAGACAATTCTCAACAAGATCAGAGGTGATCCGATTTTGATGTTACTCAAAAGTGTATGTGATAAACTTACCCATGTCTCATCCCTTCAAAGTCGCTGGAGTTAATAGGAAAGCTAATAATTACTAGTTAGATTTAGGCAAGACGTATTCAAGTTTCGAGGAGATTTTTGGTTTACACACTGTCAAATTCCTATCTCTGCCAGTGTGGAAGATAGTGCTTCTAAGATGAGATTTGAATGAGCACTCAAAATATGCTTGTGCTATTCATGGACCAGACTTTCTCTCATGTTTCTTTAGAATACTTGTTTTTGGTTTATAGAGTATAAAAAGTTGAAATATGGTTTTTAATGTTTTGTTGGTTGTTTTTCCTTCACTCAAAAATTTGGTTAATCTCATTCTGTTTTTCACTAATAAGCTATAGCCTAGGCTACCAAAAATCATCTGCCCTAATTCCTTTAAGGTTGGCTCTCTGTCTGTAGTAGGTTAATGTCTACAGACTCCGGGTTTGATCTTAAATTTGTCTGCACTTCCCAACCAGGCTAGCTCCTTTCAAGGCACACTAACCAGCACAAAGTTACACTGCTTCTATCAATCAATTAAAGGAAATAGTTGTCAGTCTTTCCTTTACTATTTTAAAGTGTATGACTTGAACAATTATCAATGCCCATGTAATACATCATTTAATGACTATTTACTGTCTGATAGGGCACATAAGTGTTTGTATGTTTGTTTGATTGGGGTTTAACGTCAAACTCAAGGGTATTTCACTTATATGATGACGGATTGTCCACTTATCACCGTTTCTTGCCCTATTATGGTGGAAAACCGGGAGGAAACCTCGTAAAAACCATAGCCACGATTGCCGGAGCCACATCGTGTGACTCCCTCTGTCTCATATACCTGAGGGTCGACAGATGGACTGAATCCTGTGAACGGTACATCGAGGTAGGCGTTAGAAAGAGCACTCGCTAACCACTACGGGCCGAAACATACTGTAAAGTTATTTATATTCGCGTTTTTATTCCTTCATCCAATTCGCTGGAATTAATTTTCGCATATTAACATATCACACCAACAAAAATTAAAGACATTTTGCCTTTTTCTCTGAACACTTGTCCATTGTTTCAATTATTGAGAAGGGCTTAGCTGTTCATATGGTCAGGGATTATCAGCTATTTATACGTAACTCACATATGTTCACACCTACCGTGAGCTAAAGCCTGCCGCACACGAGATCATGATGACTGGGATGCGGAAAGCTCCACATGTGGAATATGGCGCAGCAGATTCCTCAAGGCTGCGGTGGAGGTTTCGTGTGCCAGTTTCACTCATGTGCAAAGTGGCTGTGCTAACCGGCACTCGTGCCGTTGAGCACAAAGGACAAGCCTGTGTGCGGCAGGCTTCACAAAGACGTACAAGGCCACGCTGTCTGGTCCATGCGCCTTGCTGAGTTAATTCAGTGAAGTGTCAAACTGTTGTGCCATTTAAGACAACTCCAGCCTTTTGACTAATTTGAACAAAACATGTTTTAAAATCAACTTTTACACTGACAAAGACGGCCTAGTCAGTTACCTCAGACCTGGTTAGCGGACTCCGGCACTAAATCCAATCAAAGGCCCCGTTGTTCGGCTCAATGGGCTACCGCTGGTAGCTTAGGTCCCAATAAACGAATGCAACTTGATAACTTCAGTTAACTTTGTAAACGCTTTAAATTAACCTCACCACATTTGCCCTGTGTTGCCCTGATAGTGATAGCAATACTAGTTTATCAAATGAACTCTTTGTATTGTCAAACACACGTGGACAGCTTAAGATTCAATAAGTTACAACAAAATGAAGTGATGTTATGACTGTTGTGACTTGTTTAACCCACTCGCAGAGTATTTTCCGGATTACTGTTTAGCCTATAATTTTGGAGATTATGTATGCGGTATACTGTGGCACATTTTAGCCTGGTTACATTGTATTGGTATACGTCTGTTCGCGGGAACAGTTTTTTGTAAGCGCGAAAACAGCGAAAATTAGTTCCACACAAAAATTAAGTACTTTACAGTAAGTGGAATAACTTGACTGTAGCATTTATCACCAATCAAATCCGTTTTTAAAGCCCCTTTTCTAAACAGTAAAGATCAAATAAAAGCAGGTCAAGAAATTACTAAATGATTAAGGGTTTGGCTTTAAAATGTATGAGGATTCTTGAGATTCTGTCGTTCCTGTGGTTTGTACTGTCAGATATGGAGGAACCCTGTTGCTGTTATCTCTTTGAATGTACACCGCTGTCATAAGTAAAATACACTTTAGCATGGCATTAAACATCAATCTATCTTTCTCAGGGCTAAGGTTGATTGATTGATTGGTGCTTAACGCCACATTCAGCGGTATTTCAGCTACGCTCGGGACTAAGGGGAAACATTAAACCGATCTGTATTATTTCCTGTGCTTGGGCTGGCACACCATCATATGAGTGAAATATGTATGGCCTAAATCCGTTGGTCATTCCATTTCAAATCAATCCGTGGTCCGCGCTGGACCCACTCAGTGGTCCGCGCTGGACCCACTCAGTGGTCCACGCTGGACCCACTCAGTAGTCCGCGCTGGACCCACTCAGTGGTCCGCGCTGGACCCACTCAGATATTGACGAAACTCCATTGAAATAATCGTGTGAAAAATAAACACACACGAAAAGATTAACCTCATATGACATTTCATTTCCGAGATATAGCCTCCTGAAGTTGGTCAAAAAGCGGGTGAAAATGCGCAACTTTGAAAGCTTATAACTTGGGATTAGGATGATCTATAAAGTTTAACCTTTGTATCCTAACTAACTTTTAAAAAATGGCAAGACTATTGTCTAAGATTACTTGTACCTTCTATCCTTTCCAAATTATATTCTCTACTCCTCATGTTCACAACACATACAGGCATGAATATTCAAAAATTATGTAACCAGTGGAAGCTACATACCAAGTTTGAAGTTAATCAGTAAATTTATTCTCCGCTTACAGTCATTTTGTTAAAAGGAATTTGGTGAAATGCAATACCATCAGTCGTCTTAACAGGAGAAAGCTACAATACATACCAAGTTTGAAGTTTATCCGTGAATTTATTATTTACTTATCGTGTTCACAACACATACAGGCATGAATGTTAAAACTATATAATAACAACCATTTTGTTTAATTGAATTTGGTGAAATACAATACCATGCATTGTCTTAACTGGAGGAAGGTAAATACTAAGTTTGAAGTTAATCAGTGAAGTTGTTTTCAAGCTAGCGTGTTCATAAACATTTGTGACTGATGGACAGACAGACGAACAGACACTGAGTAGCATTTCGAAGTCCCCCCCCCCCCCCTTACTATAGTAGTGGTGGACAATAAACCACAATCAGGCCATAAAATACTTGCAAACTTATACTTTATTCCTTATATAATACATATATACAGCTCAAATATATTCATTGCGTACAACCTTATAAAAACCAGAGCAAAACGCATTAACAGACCATTATCCACACAACATATTGGTTATTTAAGGAACAATTATTTGCACTTCTGCAGTTCTCTAGATGTGCTGCACAACACACATAGTAGTGAAGTAGAAATGTGGAAAGGCGTTTCCTTGGCAATTCTCACTTGCATAATATTGGATAAATACTTTAATTTAGATTCACAGCACAGTCCCATCCTGTTTAACGGTATGTGTACATACTCATCAGAATTCTCAACAACCAAAAAAAGTCACTTGATACAATCAAATTATAATGCTGAAATATTGACTGGTGTGTCACGCCATGCTGGAAATTAATTTACTTATATAACAGCTGTATTATTTATGCCAATAAAATGTGAAGTGGTTGCAGTGTTGGAAAATACATCATGATGAGTAAAGACAGCATGGCTAGGTTCCAAACAGCAAGCCATTTAAACAAAAAGCTTCAATTTTTAAGATTTTAAGAGTCGCTACAGACTCATTGACTTTGTTTTTATCTTTGATCATTTAACAGCACATAGTTTGATTTGTAAGTTTAATGATTGAAGAAAAAAATGACCACATCAATACTGGAAAAACTTCCACATGGAATTTCACACTTGCATAACATTGACTCAGTTTGGCTGATAGCTTTTCAATTCATATTAAAGCTTTAAAGACTAATTACAATATTCCCTCAACAGATCTCCTGTGTATACATGTTTTCGTGCTGTTAATTTAACGACAAAATATTAATGTTTCAACCCGAAATTGAGCTCCAATGCTTTGTCTTACAATACAGAGCCAATGACAAATTCTGTTCAACAAATCATGAAAAAGAGGGTTCCCCACATTTTTGTTTTGATATTGACAAACAAAGACTGGTTGTCCACTTCTGACTATGACCCTCTTCAGTATGGGGAAAGAAAAAACTGAGAATACCTGATAAAAAACATCGTCACAATTTGCCCGTCCTCTAATGGGACAGTTTGCCAGTCCTGTAATGTGACAGTGACAGTCCTGTCATGTGACAGTTTGCCAGTCCTGTCATGTGACAGTTTGGCAGTCCTGTCATGTGACTCCTCCTTGTATCTCAGCTCTTCTGGAGGAATCAGTAACCAGCTCATTACTGGAGGATTTGTAGGGGTCACAGTCCTGTTCTCTGTGTGGAGCTCTTCTGATTTTCCGTAAATATTATTAGCTTCACCATTCAGCTTACATGAATAAGGTGAAATTTTCTTTTGAAAAGTGACAAAAACTGTTCCTAAATATTGTCAAGATGAAGGTAAACATGATACATATGATTCCTGAACATACAACGGTCCTGCGTCAAATAATTTTTAGTATGAATCCACAAATATTTTGGTATATGAAAAAAATAGAACATATCAATATGCAAACTATTTAATGCTTAAATCAGATGTGTCTTTATGTGTTTTCCTTAAATATATCGACTTCCTATTGTAGAAACTAGACAAAACATGTAGAGGCCATTGATATAATAGATGCCATTGAAATAAACTCAGTTTAAAGAACAAAAAATTCATAATAGAAATTGTGCCATTGGTAACAAAATAATAGGTTTGTATGATTGTGGTTTAATTTCATACTTAATTGCCAGCTCAATGGGCAAGGGAAACAACCGTTGGCAACAAACTTATACAAGGACGTCACAAAATGATCGCCGTCATTTTGCCCTTACGCTTGAGAGCACCAGGGCAGCAGAAAGCTTACTACAACTATGTGTCAAAACTTGCCTGTCATTGCTGAGCAATAATGGGTTGATTAACTTAGTTTGTGATCAGTGGTACCTATATAACAGCTGTTTACTGTAACATTAACACAACAACAATAATAATATTCCTCAACTCGTGAGTAAAGACAGTTCCATAATACTGCCTTTAGTCAGAGGGTTGAAGCTACAATAAACTGTTAACATTTAAACTACCAGTACATAATATTTAGGTTACAAAGGTAATATAACAAAATTAAAATAACATCCTAAATGACATGAATTAATTATATTAATTGCGCTAAAAACTGACTAGAGGCTCGTGTAGTTATATAGAGATAAAGCTTAAACAGAGAAATCTAATCTATCAACAAATGCTAACAACAACAACTGAGATTCAACAGCTATATGTACACACATACGAAAAAGGTTGAATATTACTTAAAAGTATTTTGCTGCTCGCAACTTGTTTCTGGTATCTTAAACTTGCAACAAGCCCCAGTAGCTAGAAAAAATCTTGGATATTTGAAAAAGATTTATTTGGTGTTTGGAGCACATAAAAAAATCTCATTTACAGGTTGTCGACTAATAAAATATTAACTGGTTGATTGATAGTTGTTTTACACCATGCTTAAGGTTATTTCACTTATAGGACGGCGGTGTATTCCAACAATTATTGACACTAGCACAACCATCAAATGTGGGGTGTTTCGATAATGTTGGCAAGTTATTTTTACTCCAGTGCTAAGAAAAGACAGCATTGCTTCTCTTCAAACAAACTGCCCTTTACCAGAGAGCCCTGGTTGCTGTAAATCCAACTCTGACAATACACAGAAATCTACTCTGAGGTTTAATCAAATTGTAAAAACAACTATAAGTTTTACAATGAACTGTCTACATCTGGACATCTGTTTGAAAGGGCTGATGTTTGCTGAGTTATTCCCCTTCACTCAAATGGCAAATGGTGGCTACCAGTGAAAGGGCAAGAAGCAGATGCCAGAAAGAGGTCATTGGTAGATTGATTAAGAAATTATATGTCAAAGGTCACAGTGAAACAGCACCACAAGTTAGTCCAATTACTACAATAAAAAAAAAAATTGGTACTTTTTAAAGTGTTTTACTCTTCAAGCTTTAACTATATAAAACATTCAAGTTGACTGAAATCTATCCAAACAAACAATGTTTAACAGTACAAGGGTGTAAAGAAAAACTTTATTTTAGCAAACCGTTAACCACAAGGGTAAATACATACTATCACAACCCGAGTAAATATGTGTATAATAAATAGAAGATAAATAATTACAAGCACACTTGCCAAGAATAAAATATATATATATAATTTAACACCTTTCATTGGCTCGTTCTGTGTTTTCGATTGCAACGAAAATGAATCCTAAACTAAATGCCTATTGGACTATTCTATTCTACTATATTTGAGAGTAAGCATGGATTCTTGCAAATTTACATAAAGTAAGGTTATCTGAAATATAATTTTTATGTCGTTTTGAAAAAAAGTGAATGTTAGAAGCGGTTTATTGTTTTTCCAGACTCAGCCTCAATCCGACTTGTACAACATTAGAGAATTTCCCTAACATGCAGCTTACTCATTGGTTTATGTATTTAGTCTTTTGATCTTGACCAATGAAAATGCCACAAATTAGTCCAATGCCCGAATCATCCCACTGCGATAATGAGCCGTAAATGATCCATTATACAAAATTTGGACAAACCAGATTTGCACATTAGAGGACTAACCATAGTTCGGAGTGATAACCCATGTCTTTTGTAAATAGTGTACGAACCCAACTTGAGATTTGGAGAGAAATTTACAATTTTACATTGTGTGTTTGTTTGAAATTTCACTAAATGAATAAAATATTCATGTAGAACAAATAAATAAGCCACTAACAAAATAGATTGTCTCTTGTCTAACAACATTTTAAATACAGTACATGTATATAAATAAACATTTCACAAAAACAAAAATGTAGATATCGCCATGAAACTACATGAGGAATTGAGAAATTATAAATTGCTTTTTTACATTGAAATAAAGAAGCCTAAAGTAAACAGACTGTATTTAAAGTCTTACATTGAGTATATACTTCAGGTAATATAGTGTTCACTCAAAA
>JAVFBX010237944.1:0-10540 GCA_034783855.1 Mopalia kennerleyi | reverse complement strand
TGAAATAAGGACGGGGGGGGGGGGGGGAGAAAACTTACCGAAATTGGTTGTTAAAACGTCTTGGAAAACGAGGCAAAGTTCGGAGTTTTAAGAAGCCGGTTACTAAAGCATTTTAAAACAAAATTTTAATAACAGCCTCAACGTCTCTAACAAAATATAATGAAAATGCGGACTTATGACATTCTGGTGGAATGTACCAGCCACCATCAGATGGCAAATTTGGAAGAACGTTGTCAATGGCAGTCTCGCCACTTACATATCTTAATCAGGGTAATGGTATCATCAGAGATATGGTAAAGATATGTTTTATCTACCAGAGGAAGAGACCTACGCGGAGCGGTGACCAAGGTATAACAAGAAGTCCTTTAACTAGAAGTGGACAACATCCATACCGTTTGTGCGAACAGCATTGTGTCCACATTAGAGCTATTCTAATACTTAGCATCCCTCTTGTCACACACGGGTGAACCATCCGGGGAGGTATTTCATAATTGAATCGAACATTAGCTCACCCAGTCGATCAGAAAAGTTGCAATAAAAACCCAGATCTGTATCATAATCGAACTATTGTATTGTGTATGTTCAAACTGCATGATTGCTCTCTACGTCACCATATCTCTTATATCCAGAACGTTGGAAACAATGCCGTGTACTCTTCTGAATGTTGACTTGTACACTTTTGGTTAAATAAGTAAATCCCATTTCATTCATAAATGTCATTTTATCAATGTTGGTACATACTTTGCACAAACAAATCAGATTTATTTCACTTTACTTCCAGCTGATGAGGTCACTGTTCTCACATCGTTAGGTCAGATCGGTTAGATCGTCAGTTTCCAGGCACAAAGCGAAAGGGGGAAAAGCCTATTTTGTGTCACACTAAACGTAAAGGTGTATATTTACTTTTAAGTGTCAAACTAATATTAAATAATATTTGACTCATCTGAAATTTTATAACTAATTCCAGCTTAGAATTACTTTCAATTTAAATAAATAACAAGTCTTCCATCACAACATGAAATTTTTATATCAAACAAAGACTTAAAACAGTATTTTTAGACGATTTAGGTTGCGTTGTTTTTAACATTGCTTCTTAGAATATGGGGCCACATGCTTTTGCGGGTTTGTTTATATGTGAAGCCTCGCTTTGGCGTGACCTACATAAAGACTGTGTACTGGTGTATTGAAGATTATTCAAAAGTACTAGTAGTCTAGAAGAGAGACCAATCTTCATAAGACCCCTGTATTGCAAACTGTTGCATTATTTGGTAATTTGATGCCATAAGCAAAGGTTATTGCGAAAAGAACATTGCTGCATGTGCCCCGAAAACAAGGCATGTCTCAACCTGCCTCTAGCCCTGCGCTGTGGTAGGCAGAAAATCCAGAGCATGAACCGAATCGCCTGAATCTGAAATGCTTAAGCAGGCAATTTATACATGATGTATATTTGACTAAAACTATTCGTTGTCCAAAATGTCTTAACATGCTGTATAGGAATGTATTCCAAATTGGTTTCATAACCTAAAATATGGTATAAAAAAGTAGTTTCCGATTTTTTCCACTGATATCATAGCTTGATAAAATATATGTTTTTTTCTCAAAGCTTCCCTGTTATTAAAGATAGGTACGGCTTTTGTGCAAAAATACATTAAACAGAATTCCCAGTTTGCATACATATATTGGGGGTTCTTTGGTTTCATTATCATCCAAATGTGACCAGCTCCCATTCAAACAGTTGATTTAAACAGCCTAATTTTCCCCGAAATTTCCTCGAAATATCAGTATTCTTTATTATTTTCAGGCTGAAAAGTCCACGAAATAGGCTATGGAACTCTAACTAACTATTTCTGTGAGTTAGTGGCTAAGTTTTTTATATCTATTTTTGTCCTTCTGAATTTCAGTTACTTGCTTCTATATTACACATTGGCATAAATAATTATTTATTAAGTGAGTAGGACATTCCACACAATGACAAGTTGAAATAATACATGAAAAACACTTACTAATCTGGGGGTCCTGACTATGTTTACTGCAAGTTCATCTGCTTTATGGACACAGAAGGAAACTTACTCGTGCACGCCTTCTCAGGCTCAGGTGATTGAGAGTATTTGCCCTTGATGTTTGTGAGAGTAGTCTCCCTTGCATCGGTGATATGAATCAGTCATGTTGTCCTATTGGTTTTATATTTGGGAGTTATGGTAATTTTATATGAGTCATATACTCTTTATTTTACACCAACAGCAGCCATCCTTTACTTTGTAGAAACCTCAAAAACTGAAGAAAGTTTATCTGTCCTAAATGCAAGGTATGACCAGTAGTTGGAGCTTCTCCCCATTTGATTAAAGTTGCTACGTGTCTGGATTTCAATTTTTGCTCAAATTAAGGGTTTCATTTGCAACACTCTTGATAATTTTGTCGTTCATTCTTTCCACCAACACAATTTTATTGTTTTCCATACCATTACAAGGAACATTAAATTAATATATTACCTCGGTAAAGTTAAATAAAAGCTCATGTTCGTTCTACCGGAAGTCTACCGGTTAGATCTTAGCCCTGCTAGCCATAGACCCGAGTTTGAATCCCAGTGGAGGCAATTAAACATTTCTTTCTCTGCAATAAAGTATATATTGTGTTAATTTTGGCTTACTAATCCAACTCCCATGTATCGCCAAGGGATGAAAGCACGTCTGTTGATCTCAGGTAAATAAGTGATTCTTTTACAGAATTATTCAAATTTGTACATGAATTAGCTCTGTTCGTCCGAGAAGTTTGTTTGGACATTATCTTGATTGATTTTCAACTCAGGATTTTAAAGCTTTCATGCACCTGTCTTCAATATAAGTAGATGGGCAAATTAGACAAATTTTCACTGAATTGTGCAAATTTTGTTTGACCTCAAATATGTGTTCAGTGAAATATTGAGATTGTTGGTTTTGTGTTATTTCTGATTGGTCGATTGTGGAAAGAACTATCTGATATATGGATGATTTGTACTGTAACACAGAGGACTGTGAATTCTGTTGGTGTCACCGAAACAATTTCTATAGCTGATATGAGCATCTGTTTGATTTACCTGTTGATTGATAGGGTTTTTACCTTGTGTTCAAGGACACATTACTTAAAGGACGCCAACAGGTATCAGTTTCTACTCTTAGACATTCTTTCCATATAAAGGGGGACCCTAAAATCTAAATTTCACTGACTTTCCTTTGTTTAATTCTTAATATTTAATGAAGTGTCTTAGCCTGGATCCTTGATAATGAATACAATTGATGTAAAACTAATGTGTTGCATTTCGTTTTTAAGTATCTGCCATCTATATATTTATTCTCTATTGTTCTGATATAATGAGTTTACAAAAGCACGAAATTTCGATTAAAATCAACAACAACAAAATGACATCTGGTCTCATTCAGTCAGATAGAATGCTTTACTGAAACTTGTAATATGTTAAAATTTGATTAAAATAGAATTGGTTGATCTACTGTGAACCTTTGTATAGCTCAGTTGGTTAGAGCGCTGACCTAGCTAGACAGAGATCCGAGACTGCATTAGAGTCTATGTTTATGTTTATTCAAGTCAGAATTCATACAGACCAGAGGCCCCCTTAAAGGTCGGATAACAATTCAAAATGTTATCAACACAAAAATACATATCGAATATAACATGAGAATGTTAATTTTTTAAAAAACAATTTTCCTTATGATGTTTAAAACATATACTACATTGTAAATATTGACGAAAGCAATTATTTATCATAGATAATTAAAACTAACGGTTGAAGAAATACTGTTGAGTATGAACTGTTTGCATCAAATTGATTTTATGTATCTTTTAAAAGCAGAAAGTGTTTTGAATATATCTGTGCTTTTATTTTTGTTGCATAGTTCATTATAACATACAGCGAAATTGTAACGTACAAATAAAGACAGTTGTCTATGCTTTTTATCATTATTAGTATTGTGAACTTTATCATTATTATCATACAGTACATATTATCCTTATAGGGATGAATAGACCGCATTGTGTAATTCAAATGCACAATATTACAGCATACAATACTGTATATAGCAACCTTTCAACCACAATCACATCAGTGCAGTCCGAAGATTGCCCTTTTCCTATGATCGTCGAACACGTTAAAATTTGGGCGGCAATATGTATTTTCTTTTATATTGATATTACAAAGTTAAAAACTCGTGGAATTAGTGAGGTTTTTTATATATCCTGTTGAAATGACGTAAAGCCGTTACATTTCCATCAGCAGGTTCTTCTCAAATGCGATGTTGTGCAAAGGTTGATGTTGTCACATTTACACTATCTGTCACTATCAGCAATAGGCACAAACCCTCCTCATTCAGTAGTGCGGTGGTTGGTACCTTCACACTACACACTAATACTTAATAACTAATGGCCCTATCAGAACCGATGAGTTGCGAACCACTATCATTATCTAATGGCATGAAGGAGCTGAAAAGAAGAGAGGATGTTCCGGCATGTCGCTTCCACTGGCTGAAAACTGTTGCTGTTCTACTGTATTGTTTCTCCAACCAAAAGTAAATACAGAAAAGGTTGATTTAATGTATCAATGCGGTTAGAGAGAAAACGAAGATGTAGTACAACAAGCCGGGTAGACAAACTTTCGAGGGAAGAGGGAATACATTGATTATATATAGTTAGAACAGGAGCTACACAACGGTTTGATTGTTTGCTTGGTTGTTGTTGAAGGTACTACTCAGTGATATTTCACTTGACGACATTTGACGGCAGACTGAGCACTTCTTAATCTGCATTACATTGGTTTATTAGCTGGAAAGCCGAGGAAACCTTGCCAAACACGACGTTCTGATAGTCGAAATCACTTCGTGGGACTACCATGCAGATACCGGCGACTGTCAATAAGCCTTGGTTAAGATGGAATGGGGCGAGGGAGGGGAAGGAAGCAATTTTCAAGCGCCTGAAAAATATAAAATAAAGATATTTAATTGGCGTTTGTCATAAACCGTGATTCCCACTGAATACTTTAAAATAGTAGACCAAAGTCACAACTGCGAGAATCGACGAGATATGCATGTTAGGTTTATATAGAAGCATAGAATTCTATATTTCCGTTTATTAAACCATCATCAGGAACGAAGAGAAAGTCAGGTAGATGTTACATATATAGTGCATGTAAAACAAAACAATATGATAGTTAGACAATGCATGATACAGTAATCATGTGTGTGAACTGGTACGAAAAATGTGGTAAAAACAGTCAAAACTACATTTGAAAAAGCCAGGCCGCGGTTCGATATTCATCGCCAACATTTTGTATTGAAAGTAAAATGGGATGTTTTGATTATTACGGTTTGCTAAAATTTTGAGTTTCTTTTTGATGGATCGCAATTTTAAAGCAAACCAGTGCGTTAATCTATTAGAACAGTATTCATTTATCTTTAGTGTGGAAATTGACGAAAAACTGTTGGAAAAGCAGTTGGAACGCTATTCGAAAAATCCATGCCGACAGCAATTCGCTATTCATCCCCAACAATGCCGTAAAATGATTCTGCACAGAATGTAGGGATGTTTGAAGTAAATCAGTGTGCAAATCTATTATAACATGATCCACTTATCTTGTGTGTGAACCTAAACAAAAATCTGGTAAAAAAGTCAGATTCGCTATTCATCGACAACAATGCAATAAATTGATTTATTTTGCCTGGAAAGAAGGGGTGTTTGAAGCAAATCACTCTTTTAATCCGAGTGAAGTTGTAGATATCTCTTTTGAGATCATTCGCGATAGGTAATCGTGTTGTCGTAAATTTCCGATATCTCTCCTACCGTCAAATTCGCGGAGGAAATGTTGATTAAGCTCGACTGCACTGTTCTCAACGATCTCCGTTGTTCCCGTGAACATTGTCTAAACATGATATTTGTATATATATATATATATATATATATATATAAAGAAAACAAAACGACACAAAATGTAGAGTTACTGAAAATGCCATTGCTATACCGGTTTCGCAGATTTTCCCGCGTACCAATAGCCAAACAGGCGTTCTACTGATGTACTAACCGATTTGACTACTCTATTATGTATGATACAGCTATAACAATAGCATATACTGTGTATGTATACAGGCAACAAATCATGGAAGCCCATAGCGGCCAAAAACATGTTTAAAAAAAAGAAAAAATCGCCTGCTTTGGTTATTTTTCTGGATATTTTGAAGGGCGAGGGAGCGAAAAATCGAGAACTAGCGAAAGCGAGATTGAAGCATTCAATATTAAAGTTGTAAAGGTCGAGGGAGCGAGAACGCGAGATCACGAGACTTAGCACGCTCTCGCTCCCTTGTCATACATCTATAAAAACACTAAAAGTCGAGATTTAATATTTAAAGGCGAAGAAGCGGGGAAGCGAGATTTGACAGTTAAACTGTTCAATTTCGAGTGAAGAAAGTTCAAAACGGCCAGATTTAAATATTAAATCTCGACTTTTAATGCTTTTACCAATGTAGGAGGAGAGAGCGAGAACGCGCAAAATCTCGCCCCTCTATATCTCCCGGGTTCTCGCTTCTCCGGCCTTCAACATATCAGGCATATTTGAATAATGTTCAGTTTGTGGACGTCTAGGTCAACAAGTGCGCGTTGCCTAGGTGACTTACGCTCTCCCGAGGTTAAAGATGATCATTACAATTGACTACATGACAATGCTGACAGACTGATTAAATTAATTTATGAGTAAAATAAAGGCACTTATAATAATTTGAAGAAGTCGTATTCATTTTCAACAAAAGCCAAAGCATTAATATGCTCACATATACCAAGCGCAATTTTTCATTCACCACTCACCAGGCATTTCGAACAAAGCGGTACAAATTGAAACCAGTGTCATCTTGAGTTTCACATATTTAAAATACAACGTCGCGCAGTTGGCAAACTGTGTGTTAGACTAGACAATGCAAGAGTAATCTTTGTAAAGCTTAGTAAATATAACCAACTATTAATAAAACATGGTGCTTAGATTATTACGGTATACTCAAATTTAAAGTTTCTTATTGCTGGGTCGCAATTGACATGCGCGTACTTAAACCGAAGAGTGAGATTTAGTAGTTTAATCTCGCTCCCACTGATTCTTGCGTTTTCAGGTTCTCGCTCTTCCGACAATTAATTAAACACGAGATTGTGCAAAGGAATCTCGTGGTTTAGTCTTTTTGTCTTCCAAAAGTGGATAGGTCTAGGAAGCGAGAACGCGAGAATTTGATAACTAGAGGGAGCGAGATTTGACTGCTCAAATTCGGTTTCGGTGCACTCTCGCCTTTCAGATAAAGGCATTTGAAAACCATGAGATTTACATATTAAATCTCGAGATTTTGCGCTTCAGGAAGGGGGCGCGAGAGCGAGTGGCCGCTATGAGCTTCCATAACAAGTACAATGCAAAGTTATGGCGCGCACAACTCTTTTCTGAACAGATCTGCATACGCTCATCAAACTAAATTTCCATTCAATCGAATTACGCCTTACGCTGTGAAGTAACCAGTTAGTTTAGATATTTCTGATGTTTTCCAAACCTGTATATATCGACCGGAATTATGCACATGATCGCGGACAGGGTACCGAGGGTTTTTCCATTTCCAGAGTTTTATCGCTGGTTCTTACCTGGGGGCTGCCGGTGTCTATGAAGATTCGCCGTTAACATATTGATATATCCCGGCATTTCTTTCAGTTTTCGGATATTCGGTTTATTCGTATTTCTTCTATTCGTATATGCTGGAACGAGACTGGGGCCGTGGCCATCGGCGAGGGAGCCATCCCCACGAACCACTTTAGTGAACAATGCCCTCCGAGGCCCTGCGCTCCTGTGAAATACTTGTATTACCCCTCTGATATCCACAATATTCTCTTTATATAAACAATGTGTATATATAAATTGTAACTGTACGTGCTCTGTGTTCAAATGACGTAGGTTATTAAACGAGCAGTCAAAATGGCAGTCCGAGAAACTAGGATTACCTGTGTGCCTAGGCTTACTGGCATTATATAGAGAATATTCATTCGCTTTATAGTGCGCGTGTTGGCAGAGAGAAATCCCAGGAGAACACGTTATTTACCTACGTTCACAAACGTTTATGGGTTTTACCTATTTATTGACATTTATTTATTTATCCGATGTTAGATAAATTAAACAACTACATTGTCATCTTCATATATCAATGTTACATCTAAAATTAATAAGTCTATTCACAGTGTGGGCCAGATTTACGCGACCCTTTGGGTTTTAAGATTCAACTTAAACTGCCTATCAACTTGTCTGGCCACTCTCTCGGCAATCTTTAAAAGAGGCGTGACATGGTAGGCGCTCAGTTGACTATTTCGTGATGGTTTCCAAGGCAGTGTGTACCTCGGGTCATATAGCTCAGTGACGTTCAGCCTCTATCCGGGGATAATAAACACTAAACAGTATCCAACAAGATATTATGAAGACAACATGCACTTACGGGTTGTAAACTCCCGGGTTTTGTGAACTATAAACATGAATAATTTATGTTTGATTACAGTCTGCATGTGACTATACTCTATGTGCTTAGTTTTCTACTTAAACTAATATCTAGGTTATGCCAACATAGTTTACGCAAAGAAGTAAGCAAACGGAATAATAACTATTTTTACTGGCTTCTAGGTGCGTTCACTCTCCACGATGTACACGATGTATTCACAGAGCTGACCCCAAACCACCGTTTCATTCACACTGTAGGCTTAAGGGATATAGTTTTCTTTCTAAGTGTACAGTATCACAGTTAAGGGGGGATGTACAAACGTCCCGGTTTACATAGAGCGAACATATGTAACTCGTCAGATACCCAGAGCTCATCATATACCGAGATTTTATCTTACTCTGGTTACATTGAAGATTTCGCGATAAAACTATAGGTTAATGCTGGTTGATAGTCTTGACGAGAGCCATCCCAACACAGGATAAGTTAGTGATGTGCTCCCAGAATTGTTTTAACCATCATGTCCAGGCGGGATGCTACGGGATACTACATTGTATCTCAATCTATCGCCATTCGTTTGGCTCTAGCTGATTTTCTCGGAACAAGTGTTAAGAGTGTGTAAGATAATCAAATACCGATATCAGGAAGCTGCTATAAGTGGGCCTAATTTCAACAGGGTTGTAGTTAATTTCTGAAACACCTCCCTGCTAATCCTGGGCTGTTAGTACGGCTTTTCTAGGATTGTTTAATCTAACGGAGATACTACTGGATAAACGTGTTCGCGGCTCAAAATACAAAGGAATGAACTAGTGATTCATATTTAACTATTCTCGTTTATAGCCATTACTGTAGTTTTTATTCGTTTTACAATGGCTGATTCCGTAGCAATTGACAATTCACTGAAAGACGACAAAAAGACGGTTCCGTACGTTGTTGAACATGGCTGCCGAGTGTCTTTTGGAATGGCGATAGTTCTTGTGCTGCTTGTCATTGCCATAGCAACAGGGGTTGGACTTCTAGTTTACCTTGCTGGGGGCCCTGGAGGACCTGTGACATGCTATTGTGAAAATAACATGCAAGGAATAGCTACATCTTCGCAGCAGTTCTGGCAATTATGCCAACAAGAAGTTAAAGCAAAAAATATGTGTAAGTTAAGGTGCATATTTTTACAGGTTATTTGCAATTGACCCACAATCCGCCTACTTTAAGATATTCGTGCATGCAATATAAAACTGATCTTAACCTTTAGGGGTGTTGTTATAACATCCCCACAACGATCAGAGTGGAACGATCATACAAGCGAATGGTGACAGGACAAGTAATCTACGTATATTCCCATACGACGTGCACGGTTCCCTAGTTTTGAGGACGTGATATATGTATTGCGTCTTTTATTTGTAAATCTTCCTTAAAAATAAAACACAAATTATTATCCTGATTGAGCACAATAATAAGGACCCTTATCTCTGAAGTTAGTCTTGTGTCCGTGGTTAGAACTATATGATAACGATCTCTGGAATGAGACAGAACAGCAGTGTCCAATAAACCAAGATATTGTTATACATAATAATGTCTTCTATTTTTTATGTTGACAACTGTCCCTTAAGCGCATCTTCTCCCGGAAGTTAGAACTATATTGGCCTTTATATTTAACGTCCTTCTTTTCCCACAAGTGAAAGAGCGATGAAAAATACTTGATACATAATTATAAAATTAAATCTTCTACGCTTTTGTAGGTAACTATATCAATCAGAGAAATGGCAAATGGAAGTAAATAATGTGTATATTTCATATATATAGGCCTAACTAACAATGGATTGTGACAGTATGTTAAAAAACAAAAGCTTAAATTATTTACTCTGATTGAGACAGTTACCTTCGAAAGCTTAGAAAATATAATTGTATACTGATGTATCAAGTATTTTTCGTCGCTCTTTCACCGGTGAGTTTAGATAAACCACTCCATACCGGAATGTCCTTCTTTTCCTGTAATAAGCACTACATGGGCACTTTTCTCTTAATTTCTTCCTGTCCCTGTAGGCTATAGTCAGAACTATATG
>JAVFBX010237933.1:0-10540 GCA_034783855.1 Mopalia kennerleyi | reverse complement strand
AGAGCTCAAACCCTGTATCTCTAGTGAAGGCTACATGGAATGATAGACGATCTGAGATACAGAACTCTGCATCTATAAATAACGTAGAGCCCTTACTTATCAAGTAGGCTCCTTCACGGAGTTTAACTCCGGACTACTCATAACGCACAAAGCCTTCTGTAGCAGTAGTGGCGGATCAAAACGACACCTCACTACTTATAACGTACAAAAATAATTAGTACATAATAACGTTAAACCCTTACTTATTATGTAATAACAAATGTGACTTGAGTTACGCATTCTATACTACTGGTTTACGTCATGTAATGGGGTTTGTGAATTATATCCGCTAGTTTGTTCTTGCGAAGTTTGTAACTCTAAGTACCGTAATGCATTGGACTGCCCGTTGCATCACATCAGTCAATAATTAACCAGATATAAAGCTAAGACAGGGGAAACAAAAACCTAATGTTAAGTACTGTAGGCACAGTTGTTGTCTAGTTTGATTAAATAATGTCAGAAGCACGTGCATTATACTGATTCATAGTGAAGTATTTAGATTTGATCTGCAGTAATTATAATTGGTTGTATTTATTAAAGGCAAAAGAACAGTTACTGTTCTGGTTATTCAGGGTTTAATTTAATTCTTTATTTATTTCACGAGGATGTCCCACAGTTTCTTGTATAAAACGCTGAACACTATTCAGTTGAGTATTTTCTTCAAAACTCAACTCAATAGCCTAGATCCAAATAATAGCAGACTACACATATGTTATGAATATGCTCCTATAAAAAAGGTTATCTCCCCCATATATGGGGGAGATAACCCGTTTATTATTTTATGCAACAGAATAATTTGATGGGACCTTCGTCGGTTGTATAATTCTTCCCACTTAAGATCAGTCGAAAGACATTTATAAGGTGTTCGACGAACATAGTAAAGCCGCGCGGTACTGCACATTTTCTAGTTTTTAAGATAAAGCAAGTGAACAGTTATCAAAAATTACATCACCATATTCCAGAACAGATCTTACAGAGTATGCCTACATAAACATTTTCGACTAAGTGTAGGCTACGTCTGGCTCTTGTCCTAATACTTAACTTTTTGTTACTCATGTTAATAATAAATCTTACGTTTCCATCCCACTTCCCATTGCCCTGAATAATAATACCTAGATGTTTATGGAATTGAAAATTCTTCACCTCTATATTGTTCAAGTACAATTTTGGATGAACATTGTTAGTTTTTAGAGAGATAAGCAAATAGACAGTTTTATTCGCATTAAATGTTATTAGCCATTGCTGTGCCCATTTAGATAAGCGATCGAGATCTCTGTTTAATTTGTTTTCAGAGACAGCAATAGAAGTAATATGTTCTAAAAGAGATGTATCATCGGCATATATATTGACATTACTTTCTATATCGGTATTTCTGTCATTTATATAAATTAAGATTTAAGAATAACAAAGGACTAAGTACAGAACCCTGGGGTACACCTGCATTGGACAAGTAGAAGAATGAACTTCATACATGCATACTTTAATTTTCCTCTTTGTTAGATAACTTTCTATCCAGGAATAAAGGGGATTATTCGCTGTAATTTATATAGCAGACCATCAAACCAAACTTTATCAAACGATTTACTGACATCTAGAAAAACAAGACACTCATCTTTTCCGTTATCTAATCCCTTGTAAATATCGTGAACAATTTATATTAGCTGTATATAGTTGAATCGCCATGTTTGAATCCAGAATTATTTTGTATCAATAAATGATTAGCGCTACATATAACTGTTTATAAACTACTTTTTCAAGAATTTTGGATGTAGAAGGATGGAGGGAAACAGGTCTGTAGTTTGAAACATCGTTCCGAAGACCGCTTTTAAATATTGGGCTGACTCGAGACAACTTCCAAAATAAAGGAAATACTCCAGATTTTAATGATAAGTTGAAAAGCTATGTGACGAATGGTGCTATGTTGTCAGCGGTTTCGATGCATGCATTATAGTTTTTAACAAAAAGGGAGGTAATGCTAGAACTGGAATAGACAGAGGAGATGAATGTGAAGCGAAACATTTACATAACTGATTTGCTTTTTCTTAGTCGCTTACTACTGTATTTCCGTTAATAAGAAGAGGTAGAAGTTTTACTTTTGAGCCCAGGACGGATTTCATCAAAGACCAATACGCTTTACTATCGATATTATGATCTGATAGCTTTCTTTAAAGGTTTCCAGAAAATTGCCTAGCGTTGGGATGTATTTGCCTCTCTCTTCTTCCGTATATTTGATCTCTTAAATTTTTTGAATCTTCGCTTTCTTACTCGTAGCTTTTGACGCACATCGTTCGTTATCCAGGGCTTGTCCCGAGGTCAAATGACAGCTACTTTATTCGGAATACACTCCTGACAACACGACAAAAATAAATTGTTAAAGGCATAAACTTTATCATCAATATCAGAAAAAAGATCACAAATAATATCGAAAGGTGTCTCGGAAATGAGGTGTTCAAGTTGAGCTAAATTTGCAGATTTATAATCCCATAAAACCCGTTTAAATGATTTGGGTTTGTCATTATAGGGAACATTTATAGTACAATATATAGTACAGTGGTGAAGATTTGCCAATGGTGCAGCGACACCAAAGTCGGTTATAAATCCAACATTATCAGTGGAAAGCAAATCTAATATATAAGCACTATTGTCACTATATCTCGTTGGTTCGTTAATTAATTGTAATAAATTCTTTCCTATAGTCAAGCCACATAAATCCATCTTCAATTCACTTTTATTGTGATACCGCTACCAATCGATGCATCTATGATTAAAGTCCCCCATTACGATTACTGCATCTGGGTTATCAGATAAAGCTCGAGTAAGATGGTTATCCAAATTATTTAAGAAGATTTTCGTTGTTCACATGCTTGGCTTGGCTGACACCCATAAACATTCATTTTCATTTTCTAAGTCCATCCTTCTCTAGTAACAGTTAATGATTCTTTGTAATAAAAAGCCACCCCGCCCCCATGTCTTGTTCGATATTTTCTTTCTATAGTATACCCTTCTAAATTAATTGAGTCACTGGAAATATCATGATTCAACCAAGTCTCCGAGATAAATATCAAGTCATAGTTATAGGAAGAGAGTTGGTCGTCATTTCGTGCCATTAAACTGCGGGCATTCTCATTCCTTGACTTTAGTCATTATTCATTAATGAGATGTGATGAGTCTATGGCATTGTTGTATACATATACTCATGGAAAACGTAATTCTTATTTGTCGTTCGCCGCTGAAAGTGTTCGAAAATAAACTCAGTCAAATAAGAAACTTCACACTCGTTTGGATGTTGATTAGTTGAACATAGAGGAAAAGTGGTTTTAAATAATGATTAAATTCGCTTTTGTACCCATTAAGGACGGTGTACCCTAACACTCATGTTCTTAATGTAACCAGTTCCACCGGAAATGCTACGGAAATGTAAGGGAGTAAAAATAGTAAGTTACAACTTGATGAAAGCATGTCAATAGCGCGTATGCCCTCCCATCTTCCCTAGGCAAGTCTGATGTCTCCACGAAGTTTTGTCATACGCCTTGCCACACTTACCCTCTTTCGGCGGTCAGACTAAGATCAAAGCGAATTGAAAAAAGCGAAGAGACCAATCAAATACATCTGTCACTTTTCAAACAGTGTATTGTCTCTGCCAGAATGTCATGCTAAACGGCAGAGAAAAGAAATTTTCTTTTCGAGGACGGACTCTCATTATGCGTATTCCTGGTTATCTGTTACAGTGCTATGTTACGGGTTGTCCTTATTTTATTAAATAGGACTTCCACGTATTTCAATGTTCGAACTTAAATCAGAGGGATATTTATGACATCGTGCTACACGCTGCTGTACATTGCCGTTACCCGAACTACAGAATTTGGCCTAAATGCGACAAGGTACGTCAGGACACACCTTGTCTCGAGAGGTTGATGCCCTCCATGAACGTTCACAACTGCGACGCAACGTCTCCTCATGGATTGAATGATGCGTCTGAACACAGCTTGGGTGATGCGTCGTCCTAATTGAACCAATATGGCACCAAGTTCCTGCAAATTCTGTAGAGGGTTCCTTACTTGACGGGAGTCTTCTGCCCAACACATCCCATACATGTTCGATGGGATTAAGGTCGAGAGGCCTTGAGGGTCACTCCATGACATTGATGCCAACATTCCTAAGAAAATTCCGCGTTGAATTGGCCGTAAGAGGTCAGACCTGGGCCATGAGCTGCCCAGAATTGCACAAGCTCTGGAATGAGCATTTGATCTCTGTGTCCTGCAGCAGTTTGGTTTCCTTGAACGACCATCAGTCAGGAACGGGCAGGACCATTAAAGGCACCCCAAACCATAACACTACCGCCCCCCAAAACGGTCCACTTCCGGCACACAACACTGGGCGTTCCGTTCACCGCGTCTCTTCCAAACTCTAACTCTCCCATAAGTGAAGTGAAAATTAAATCTGGATTCGTCACATCTCAGATGTCGTTGTGCCCAGAGAAGCCGTTGACGTCGGTGTAACTGGGTTAAAATTTGTCCATGATATGGCCGGCGTGCATGGAGACGAGCAGTGCGCAAGCGATTACGTATGGTTTGGGTAGTCACACGATCTCTAAACAATTCATTCCTAGTGGCCGTTGCAGTGAGAAATCGATTACGCAAATGACGTCAGACGATTTGTCGGTCTTCTGTATGTGTCATCACACGTGGTCTACCCGAACGAGGTCAGTCTGCTGAGGTGCCAGTTTGTTTGAGACGTGTCCGAAGATCATGGATAGTCTGTCGACTACATCCCATAACCCTGGCAACGTCAGTGACAGACGTTCCAGTATTCAGAACGCCAATGGCACGTTCACGTTGAATGTTTGACTGTCCTGGCATTGCAAATCAACAGATAATTTACTGTAAGAACTTGTTTTCCCGAGATGTCACTCCACTGTGCTAACGTGGGCTCAATTGCACGTGTCTCATAAGGTCACGTGAGCTGCCATGAATGGAAACTTGCTTTATCAATGAGGTATGCTCGCACGAACTACATGCCTGTGCACGTCGGTGTTGCTGTGTGTCATGATGTCTTTGACAACGCATTCACCTCTAATAATAATAAAGTCTCTTGTATTAAGTTTCAAGACAATATTTAGAAATTTATGAGTGGGAATGTTCTTTTTGGACTCAGTATATATATAATGATGAGGCGTCAAATTTCACCTGCATCGGGCATCTGCATCTGGTAATGAACATGGTACATGATAGTCAAAAGAGGGGCTACTGTTGATCTAACCATTTAATTAATAGAATATTGTCTTGTTAACATCATCTTTTCAAGAGTTGCAAACTGATTTGTTTCATCCAGTTGATGAATCGTGATACTGATAGTTTATTCTTGAGAATCCTTTCTGCCCAGCGGAGCGTCGGAAGACAGCTTCTTGTAGCACTAGTGCTCTCCAAGCTAAGGGGCAACATGACGCCGATCTGATTGTGGCGTATTTTTATTCCGTCCTGTCTTGTCTGTTGTCAGTGATGTCGAGGGTGGCTTTCTACGAAGTGTCGTTCAAGAGTGGTATACACCAGCACTACGTAAGAGTCAGAAGTTGTTTCTGTTTTATGGCTAGCCAAACTTGTTTGTTTGATTAGGAAGTAACGCTCTATATCAGGCACACGACAAACTGCCAGCCCAATGGGCAAATAACCCCCACCCCTTGGACGTTACAGGCAAAGCCCCTCCCCCCCTCCCCCCTGGACGTTACAGGCAACAGTCACTGACCAGACATTGCAGGCCTAAGACGCAATACTGACACAAATGAAACTGGTAGGCAGCAAGAAGGTCCCTTTCTCAACCGACCGCTATTATAAAAAAAACGTAGCATAAATAAAATAATCAAAGGAACATGTGGGAGTAAAGAGTTCAGCATCCTTACGGTGTGCCTATTAGGTAACACAGAATGCCATCTGAGTAAGGGCAGTTTGTTTGAAGAGTAGCATTGCAGTAAGGCGACAGAGGCTGGTCTATTTCCATCTTCCATCATGGGTTTCTATTGACAGGGCTAAGACAAAGAATTAACCCTATATATTGTGCTAGAAGAAACCTCGCTAACTCAAGCCCTGTGCTTATCGGCGCCACTGCAAGGGACTATATATGTATTATTTGCTGATCAATACGAGTTTACAAAACCTATTATTGATATTTATTTAAAACAAGTCAAATTTGTTTCGTTGTCTACCAGATTCTATCGGTGTTATGCTGAGTTTGTTTAATCTCGCAAAAAAGGATGTATATACACCTGTACAAATCGTGTACTTATTGTCATTCAAATAGTTAATAGAGCTTTCCGAATTAGATAATTGATCAATATGCCACCATGTAATCCAGATTAACTAGTCTATAGTGAAACAGCTGCTGTATTACCATATCGACTTCGAATTATAGTATCACCTTTACTGTAGCAGCAACCATCAGACTGTATAATTCAAACTGGTCTACACCACGATATGAACATTGGTTTGACCGTTTACAGGCCAAAATGTTTCCTATCTAAAATCCTGTCATATATTCTTCTGAATCTATAGAGTAACGATTCTTTGAACAGTGCTGTTTGGCTGATAATTACACAACGAAGAGCCTGTTTTAGTTTGAACAGATTCTAGTTCGGAAAATTGTTCTGCTTGATGTCCTGTCGGAGAATTGAATCAATGGTCACTCATAGTCCTGTATTAAATCCTCGTCAGTAAATGGCTGTAGTAGACCTCATCCAATCGGCATTCTACACCCGACCGGTCTAGATGGTGGGCATATACTTCAGACGATTTGTTGAGAATGAACTTCCAGTTGCCCTAGAGCTGGCAGAGCTAAAGGGCAACATATAGCAGATCTTTTTTGATGTCTATTGCATTCTGTGCTTGTCCTCTCTTGTCATAATTTGTTGCCAGTGGTGTCGATTGGGATTTCCTTTATTCATCGGACTGGATAACCGCCATATAAGTTAAACCTCAATCAAACAACAAAATTGGGTCCTGGATTTGAATCCTGTGTCGACTTTAGCCTACATTTTTTTTTGAATAAAACAAAATTTTGTAAGCTAATTTTTTCATTACTATAAAGAGAAGTCTATGTACGTCAAAGCAATTTTGAAATCACAGAAAATCCTGCGCATGGTGGATGCCTGTACCACCCAGTTAAGAAAAGTAATTGCGAATTCGACGAAGTTCATTGCATTCGAATCGGACGCATTAAATGTTATCAATTCGTGGGCTGAGTACCAAATAGGTCTATGTCCACTTTTATGAATTTTACAGTTAACCTATTGATAGGGATCTAAGGACTAACAAGTTCTATGTCACAAAGTTACACTTCATAAGGCGAAGTAATTCAATGAGACAATGCGAAAGTAATTCATGGTTATCAATAGAAACATATGACACGGGTAACTTTCAACTTCAATTATCTCAGTTCAAGGAAAAGTGGACATAGAACTACATGTAGTTAGTCCTCAGCCCACGATATGCATCTGGTGAAATACAATATGGATGTACATTTACATGCAAACGTTTCACATCTTGGTTGTGCTAGTGTCAATTATTGTTGGAAGACATCACCATCATATAAGTAAAATACCCTTAAGCATGGCGTAAAACACCAATCAATCTATATATTTAGGTATATGAGTGAGTCACACCATCTGGCAATCGCAGGGGTTCCTTCGGTTTTCCACTGTAATCAGGCAAGGAACAGTGTGAAGTGGATAATCCGTAGTCCTATAAGGGAAATAGCCTAGAGTATGATGTTAAACCAGGGGTTCATAGATGTCCAGTTTAACAACCCTATAGTAGTTAAACTAGAGAATAAACTCAATTTGAGAAATCATTTTAACGCATCATTTTTAAAAAACTCAATTCATTTGTAATGTTTATAAAGTATGATAAATTAAAAAGAAGGGCTTTAAAAAATGAAAACAATTCAATATGTCATTAAAAAAAACGAATTTTGTCCAGTGAAAAACTCAATATTTTGACGCCTATGAACCCCTGTAAACCCCAATCAAACAAACAATAAATCAATATATTTACATACAGGTTTAAATATTGGACTTAACACTTACGGTAGTAAATAGAGCAGTAAAATGGACAATTGTTTGTCAATCGGACCATCATTCAACCTGCGAATGTTAGTGATATTGATTATTTTGTCCTGACAGCCTAATTTTCCAACAGAATCAAAGAACTTCACATTTAACGGTTGTGATAGTGTCAATAAGTGAAATACCTTGAGCACCAATCAATCAATCAACCAATCAATGGGTTAATCTTTCATCCTGTAGTTGGTCATGAAGTATATACTAAGATATGTACTTATACATGTAGCCTGCCCCACAATTTTAATCTACCAAGAACACAACCAATCTCTATACACAAAAAAACCAACCTAGAAATATTTCAACGTGTAAAGGAGATATAAGTGAGACAGGACTATCATCAGGCCACAGTGTTATTGTGGGTCAATGTAAAGCTGTCAGCTTGTCTAGAGACAAATATTAAATCCCATTAAGCACCATGTGAAGCCTCTACCAAGATAAACAAAGGCACATGTGGTGACCGTGATGTAAATGTCAAGTTTTAATAAACATCTCCAAGTTGAACCCGTTGGCTTAATACAATGCTGTTGAAATTTTGATTAGGGTCAAATGCTATTCTTAAGCTTATTTCACTCATATGACTGTGTCCCAGTCAAATGGGTGAAAGAACCTCACTAAATGCCACTGGCAACAAAGAAAGACCGCATAGTACAAGCGGGTGGGTGGAGGGAGCTTCATGTTGCCCTCATGCTCTCACAGCTGAAGGGGAATAGAAAGTCGATCTGTTTAGGGTGTCAGTATTGCATCATGTTGTTTGTCTTATTAAGAAACTTCAAACTTTTCTCTGGGAATTTATCTAGAACATAAGATGATTCCATGTAAGGAAAACAAAAAACTCAAGTCATACCCTCACAAAGCACACTGTGAAACTGCCTCCAAATAATGTCTGCATTGGTAGATTAGACTAATCATGTTTTCATGGCGGGTCCAGAATCTACATGTACTTAGCTTAAATGTTAATATTGGTAACTTTATGTGATGAATTCATACATGTACATTATTCAAGCATCTGTCTTTCTGTGACCTTGAGTTGATGTCTTTCTGAGACCTTGACTTGATCCCATGTCTTTCTGTGACCTTGATGTGATCCTATGTCTTTCTGTGACCTTGACTTGATCCCATGTCTTTCTGTGACCTTGACTTGATCCCATGTCTTTCTGTGACCTTGACTTGATCCTATGTCTTTGTGTGACCTTGACTTGATCCCATGTCTTTCTGTGATCTTGACTTGATCCTATGTCTTTCTGTGACCTTGACTTGATCCTATGTCTTTCTGTGACCTTGACTTGATCCTATGTCTTTCTGTGACCTTGACTTGATCCCATGTTTTTCTGTGACCTTGACTTGATCCTATATCTTTCTGTGACCTTGACTTGAAAGTTGATCCTATGTTTTCTGTGACCTTGACTTGATCCCATGTCTTTTTGTGACCTTGACTTGATCCTATGTCTTTCTGTGACCGTGACTTGATCCTATATCTTTCTGTGACCTTGACTTGATCCCATGTCTTTCTGTGACCTTGACGTGATCCCATGTCTTTTTGTGACCTTGACTTGATCCCATGTCTTTCTGTGACCTTGTCTTGATCTCATGTCTTTTTGTGACCTTAACTTGATCCCATGACGTCTTTCTGTGTCCTTGACTAGAGCAGTTCTGTTCCGAAGTGGAATCTTTTTTTTATCTTTAATCTAGTCCTTAAGACTTTCCCATTAGGTACAGCCTATTTCAGGACAATGCTACATGTATTGACAAATTATATATTTCTTTTATCACACATCATGTTTATATGTTTATAGGTACATGGGTATTGGATTATCAGCTCAGGGCGTTAACATGAACAGACTACCTGGATGGGACAAAAACACATATGGTTACCATGGTGATGATGGACACTCCTTCTGTTCATCTGGAACAGGCCAGCCCTATGGTCCGACATTCACAACGGGTGATGTGGTGGGATGCTGTGTAAACCTCATAGAAAACACTTGTTTTTATACCAGAAATGGAGTCAATTTGGGTAAGAATTGAAATCTCACTTGTGCATTTGGAAATAGCAGATGGTTGAAGCGTGCTTCCTGTTGCCATGGTGCTCTCAGACAAAACAAAGCTGATCTGTTGTGGCTGTCTGTTCCACTGCTTTAGGCCAGATATTTTAATATCAAATCAAGGTGAATTATCAGAGGGTGGATGGATTGTATAAATTTAAGGTACATGTATAATATTTGAGAAATAGGTTAGCAGATGTGGGATGTACATGAATGTATGATTAATGAGGAAACAGGAGGAGCAGAGATGTGTTCATGGCTCGAAAAAGTACGGAATACGGGAATGTCATTGCCGGGAAAGTTACGATTCTCGCGGGAAATTTCGAGAGAGAGAAAAAAAAAATTAATT
>JAVFBX010237932.1:0-12773 GCA_034783855.1 Mopalia kennerleyi | reverse complement strand
CGAGTGGGATTCGCGAGCAAGTTGGACCTCTGATCCTCCTGGTCTCTCACATGTTCGAATCTCCTACTGAACTGACCCCCTCGACACCAATAGCAAGAAAGGACAAAGACAAGACACTCACAGGACCCCAATGCATGAATATCAACAACAGATCGGCTTCATGTAGCTTCTTAGCTTCAATAGCAAGAGGGCAACAAGAAACTCTCTACCATCCCTCCGCGGTTTATGCAAGGTTTCCTCTCATGTTCCCAGCGTAATTCGTAAGACCTGAGAGTAGGATAGAGGGATAGGAAACATCGCTTCCCTTCGAATAGGCGATTCGTGAATGTGTTATTCGGCTAGCATGTTACTACGACAGTCGCACATTGCCCCATTCTATATAGAAACATAGATTAAACGTTAATAGTGAAACCCAGAAAGGTAAGTCGCATATTCACTCATGAAATAGGAATGGTTGTAGAGCAGAATTTCAGCATGAATCTTAGCCCACTCATCTGTTTATGATAACAGCGATACAGCAAAGAAACCGGTTTTGTGAACGTTTTTTTCTCCAATGTATATTATTTTAACTAACTGTTGTTTCGGAACGACAATAAATGATGAACTTTCCTAAAAACAAATAGCCTTGAAAGCAAGCAATTCTATGCATAATCGCTAGTCGCGTAACACATTCACGGATCGCGTATTCGACGGGAAACGATGTTTCTTACCCCTCTATACTTATTCATTGCAGGGATGACGTAGTTAAAACCGTCCTCGTGTAAGTGTAAACCCTTCGAGTATGAAGTTAAAGACAAATCAAACAAACGAGATTTATTAAGATTACACACTAAAACACAATAAAGTTGGTTTCGTTATCACATTTATTCAGGTACAATGACAAAGCATCCAAACATAAATTAAAGATTATTTTACGAGAAACATTTTTTGTACAAAGTTATATGCAAATACACAAACGATAAATATGGAATATGCGAGTATATATCGGTATAGGACAGTGACAATGATAGATTTATAAGTCCTTGACGTATGTCATGTGTAATGTGTGAAATGACTACTGTGAACAATATGTCTGAAAATTGATAAAATGATGATCGTGCAAATTAAGAAGCAATACCAGATGAAGGTAAAATGCTTTAATACATGAAGGTGCTGTGTATTGTTGCTAAACTTATAAACAGATACTGTTTGAACGTAAAGGAATTACATCGGACAAAATGCCAGCTCTGAGAAAAAATTGTCTTTACTTAGCCAGCAGAAAATTCAAGTTTTAATTCCGATTATCCTTCAAGATGACCTAAAAATCAAAATGAAGAATTCCATATCAGACCAGTTTTCAATTGTTACCGCAAAAACAATATAAACTTTAAATGTCAACAGACCACAGAAAAACAAGCGGAAATCAAGTCAAATATAACTTTAGTATGTATCTGGCCTGAAATGAATAACGTTCGTAAAGACATAGACAAACATTGGGTGGAATTTATTAAGCCGACTAGCACCTTACCTATAAGTTTTGGTTATATTTGTACCACTAATTGAACCGCCAAAACTTGTTTATAGTATTATTTTTAGGTCATATGCAGACAATTAAGGTTACTTCACTCAAGAGAATGGGGAAAGGAAATCAGTCCACGCATGCCAAGACAGGACAACTGACAGGAGGCACCAGTACAGATCAGCTCCTGTGTTGTATTTAGGTCCAAGAGCACTATTAAGCTCCCGCCTACCAAGGTACATGTTGTTGTTCAAAGCTCTAGAACCGGTCCTAGATTCAGGGGACTCTGATGGACGACGCCATCAATCTAAGGCCTATTCATAATACATTATCTTTCCCCCAGTCTGTCGTACATTAATACTTCTCTCCCAGACATAAAACTGGCCACTGCGTCTCTCTCAAACAAGCTCACACCATGGTGGTATAAACAGGTCTTGGGTAGGGACGCGTCACAATAGTAAAGCAGCTACCAGCAACACGGTTAACTGTATTGGCAAAGTGTCAACTACTCGTCCCCTTGATACAATAACAAATTTAGTAGCAGGAGTCTTTTGTGGAATTCGGTACTGAAATATTTCTGATTTCACAGTGTTTTTAATTCAAAAATTAAAATGTACTCTTCGTGTTGTTTCTTTTTAAAGTTTCTAAGAATTATCAGAGGCCCTGTGTATAGTAGAGTGAGTACGAGCTAAACTGAGTACATTCAAGAATTAGAAAGAGTTGTATATACTCGATGCTTAGCTGAGTAAATTCAAGATTCATTGTAAAAAATGAAATTTATAGAAAAGGGCGAAAGTTGCTGGGCATGTACAATATAAAACTGCTCTCTTTTTAAAGAGTTTAATAGTAGTAAATGTATTTCTGCATACCAGTACCCATTCCTTTTTGATTTCGAAATTTTTTTTTTTATATCTGTGTAATAACATAATGTTCGTATTTGAAGAGCCCCACAATCTAAATGTTATGAATAATGAATTTCCACTGATTTTCTATTCATCAGAGTGCACTATAAATGGCACACAACATGTATTAAAACAGAGATTGGTCTTTAATGGTGTGAAAAACAACAGTATTTCACTTACTTATAACTTCAACAGCAAAAACCCTTACCATCGCAACCATAAAGTGTGAAGTGTATCGCTTCAAGAGCATTAATGTCCTTCCAGTACAAAGTAAAGAAGGTAAGTCTAAGCCTTGAACATACTGACCTTAGTGGCAAGGCCATTAAATATCGTTCCAGTACAAAGTAAAGAAGGTAGGTCTAAGCCTTGAACATACTGACCTTAGTGGTAAGGCCATTAAATTAGGAATGAAAACATTGCTTTCAGTGTATGGATAGAAGGCCATACAATCTAGGTATAACTCACTTAATGGTCTACTTCCTATACAAATGTGTCAACAAAGAGATGAAAATCAACAAGTCGATTATACACAAATCAGTAGAGACATTATAAGACACTGCACAAACTAGATGAAAATAACATTATTTCAATGCATATTGAACAAATAATAGACAAAAATATCACAAAATAAATAATATTAAACGCACAAAATACAATATGGAATAATTTGTGTGAACATTTAGAAAGTCTCGTTATTTTAATTAAAGCGCTAATTGATGTTGGGAAGCAAACATACTTACATATACGGTTTTCATATACAATATGACTTGCTTAGCACTGTACAGAAAAAATTAGCAATATGCTAAGAAAAGGTACTCATTATTTCAAGCACTGTACAAATAAAATGTATCTAAACATCGAACTAAACAATAAATGTGTTCAATCTACAACAATACAGTGGGTTTGACCTACAGGAAAGACTATCGAATCTTAATGATTTAACATCATTATGATGTATAATGGGTCTTTAGTACCATCAAATGAAAATAGTTTCATATAATTGACTTTTAAATTCAACCTTAAAACAAACTTATTGTGTATAAGACATTACAAATGACATTAATATGTGCATTGTGTTATACAAAAGTTTATAATTGATTTTGATAAACTTATATTCTCCACGTATTTTTTAATTTCAATTTAATAATGGAAGTAGCAATGAAATGTGTTTTAGACAAAACTTATTAAAAAAAAATGAAATGATGGGTATTGTGTTCAACAAAAGTCTATAAATACTTTGGACATATATATCTTCTTCATGTATTTTTTATTTCAATTTAACACCAGAACTAAAAAAAGAAAATGCAAGAATGCAAAACAAAGACAAAAAGTAATAATTAGAACAGAAACTTAACAAAAACAAAAATTCAAAATGAAGTATTGATTAAGATTTTTGTTTACTTTTTGACAATAAACTTAGGGACATCATTTTAAATATATGTACAAAAGCCCTATCAGCTACTGTCAAATAAAATGTTTCATTAATAATAAAATGCTAACATCAAATGTTTAAGATTTTTAATGAACAATTTTAAAACTGGTTTCATGAAATAAAGTTATATCAAGAAAATTCAGACGATTTCATAGAATGAATGCTGGGAATATGAAACCAGGCAGAAACGGGCAAGGAACATGTAAATTTCAGGACGGACGTCTGTGTGACAGAAAGAAGATAAATTTTCAAAGCAAAATGTCTCAATGGATGATGCTAAAATATGTCAAAGTTGATTTAATAAAATAATTCACACACATTTAGATGTTGATTAATTACCATTTTAATGTTGCCAAAACGTTTTGTTAGATTGCCTTTGAATGAACAGAACTGAAAGTGAAACTAAAGGACTTGAATGAAAACTTTAGTTGTGGCGAATGAAAACTGAGTTAAGCGGATAGACACAGGGGTTTCTGTGTACATGTATATCATGTAAAGAATGTTCATTAGCTTACACATAGCTGGAAAGTTGAGCTTGTCATTAAATGAACAGAAATGAAAGTGAAACTAAACAGCTAGAAAGCTCAGTTTGGGTGTGTTTATAATGTAATGGACAGGATTTCTATGCTGATGAACAAGACACTAAGTACAAAGTAGTTGACTTTAAGTACAAAATTGAAAGAGTGAAGAATGGAACAATAATGTCACCAAAGACTCGTTGCACATTCGGAATTAAGTGCAATCTGATGAATGAAGCGAGGGAATCAGTAGTGCACTCAATGAATGTAAAGCGTAGTCCAGAATTGCTCCAATGAAATCCAGAATTGCTCAAATGAAATCCAGAATTGCTCAAATGAAATCCAGAATTGCTCAAACGAAATTCAGAATTGCTTAAACGAAATTCAGAATTGCTTAAACGAAACTCAGAATTGCTCAAATGAAATTCAGAATTGCTCAAACGAAATTCAGAATCGCTCAAATGAAATTCAGAATTGCTCAAATGAAATCCAGAATTGCTCAAATGAAATCCAGAATTGCTAAATGAAGTAAAATATTGACATAATGGATAATCAGTGAAGTACAAAATGATTAAAACAAATTTCAGTAGAAAACAGAATTGATGAAATGAAAATAAGACTAAGTTCGGAATGAATCAAATGAGTGAACAGTGATTAGGAAATGAATCAAACGAATAAACAGTGAATAGGAAATGAATCAAATGAACAAACAGTGAATATGAAATGAATCAAATGAACAAACAACGAAACACAGAATTGATTCACAGTGAAGTAAGGAATCTATCAAATGAAGTATAGAATTGAATTTCCAGGAAGAAGGCACACAAGGGAGATAGTACTGCTTCAGTTTACAGGTTATATACAAAATGTTGGTGAAACGATGAAGTTTGGTCAAAATAGGAACAGTTTTGTTGTATTAAAAACTTATGAACTTTTACATCTAATTCTTCACCAGCCAGTAAAGTTTTAACATTTACATATAAAAAACATACACATGAAAGTGGCATAACATTGAAAATTTTGAAATTTCATTGAAATTTGGTACATAACACTGTAACATTAGGAGTTTATACCGTAAAGAGGAGTTTAACATGTACAAGTCAGCAACAATGAAATGGCGATTTCTGGCCGAAAACTGTAGGTGACTACTCTCTAGTCAAACTGTTCACCACATTATGAGAGGCACAGACCTTTAGTTATGAAAAGGAAGATCATGTTATATATGTATTTATCATAAAATACTCCGCTTCATTGACAAGTCATGGAATTGCTTATTGATGAGTGAATGTTGAAAAACAGAAATATAAATTTTGGTTTAACTTTGATTTTTCTATTTTTTATGTCAAAATATTTAATTTTTTTTTACTCAAATAAATGTTACATGTAGAATGTTTAATGACTTATGTAGAAAAGTGTTCATGAGTATGTTTTTCAACTTTATAAAATATTGACACGCATTTTTTATGCGGCTTCCCTAAAATATCATGACCAATTCTGATATATAATTGAAGCTATAATTAATTGTTAAATTAAAGCATACAACTTTCATGAGTGATAATTGACATCGTGCAATGGGAAACTTTGAACAAAAATAATTACAACATAAGTTGTGTCAAATGTTTCTAAAAAAACAATAACAATGATTTACCAGTTATTAACTTTCTTGTTTCAGAAGAATTAAAAGTTGAGGCATTAAAATGATAAAATGCATTATGGCTTGCCGCATCTGGTTACTATCAGTGCAATATACAGGCTTGAGAAGTCTGCTAGAATAACCACTTCCATGGCCATTGTACAAATTTAAAGAAAAGGTAAAGTGGTTAACAGAAATATTTCAATCAATTTGACATTAGTTTCCCTTGAGAGTTTTAACAGTTTGTGAGATAAGCTTACCTCAAAGACCAAGGTATGATCAATACAATAAACCAAACAGAACGGCATTGGAAATCAAATATATTGATTTTTTGGTTAAATAAAATCCTCTTTGCTTTTTTAAATTTATTGAAAAATATTATGTGTCACAAATTTTAAAACTCACATGAAAAACACAAAATAATTGAATGTCAAAAGCCAGATTGGCTTACCTATAGAATGGCTATTTGTGGCTCTAAGACAAAGCCAACATTTGACTACACATACATGTTATGAATTCTACAAATTTTACTAAAGCAAAGATTTTCATATTTCATGTGTTCCAAAACCGTTTAGCTTGATTTTCGACTGTATCATGATAATATAACAGTGCCACGTTCTCGTCAGAACACGAGGAATCCACTGTCTCTTGTATATCCACTGTAGATAGCAGGCAAGTCAGGGACCTCTGTATCATGATAATATAACAGTGCCACGTTCTCATCAGACCATGAGGAATCCACTGTCTCTTGTATACCCACTGTAGATAGCAGGCAAGTCAGGGACCTGTGTATCATGATAATATAACAGTTCTCGTCAGAACATGTGGAATCCACTGCTGAATCTCTCCTGTATACCCCCGCTGTAGAAAGCAGGCCAGAACCAGTGAGATACACATGAAGGAGTTCTCACATCCGAAACTCTACCTTCTGAACGGCACACACAACCTATAACATCATATATTAATAAGGCCTACAAATTTTAAAGAACGAATACAAAAGATATTTTTTTCATTATAAAGTGTGGCCCCATAAGTTCCAACATTTGTTTGCACCCAAAAAGTTGACATCTGTCATTGTGACACTTCCCAATCAGGAGAAACCTTTCTTAAGTCATCATCACCACTTAAAGATTGGGATTCATTCGAATTCCAGCATATTCAAAGACTCAAAATCTCCGCCTAGGACTTTCACTTTCAAGATAAACTTAAACTGATCAGAGTTTACACAACATTCACTAAATGTCCGATCAATAGTTCTTTGTGTTATCTTCATCCGTTCCACGGACTATAAACTTGTACTGTGCCTGGCCATTACTTGTGCCGTTAAATGGCCAGATCCTGTGGAATCATAAACAATCCTCCATAAAGCACATTGCTATGCAACAACCTCTAGCAGTGATAAGGACGGGCACATAAATCACTTGGGTGAAAGCCAAAAGTCACATCCTATCACTGACGAAACATGGCAAGTGGCTTTCTGTTTCATTTCACTTTACAGATTTCTCACCAACCATGCTATTAACCTTTGGCAGCCAATTTCCAAATGGGATCTAAATGTTTACAAAGACATCGAAGCAAATTCAAGAGGTCCAGAAGCAATTACAGAAATGTCAAACCTCCATCAACGTGAACTGCAATCACACCTATAACACATAGTACTTTATGCAAAGATCCATACAATTCCTGACATGTGTCACAATGATAGTCTTGATTTGGAATTGTTGAATGGCATTAGAAAGCAGAAGGCATTTTGTTATGACTTCCATGTTATGACGATGGGGAGAACTTGCTGAAATCCATGGAGTGCTGAGATGACTGTACACTTGTCCATAGTGTATCCTGTAACAAATACCCTTCACAGCATTTCAAATGTGAGCTTCAAATTTTTTTTTTTTTTAGACATCCATGTCTAATACGTTCTCTGTCCTCTAGCTTTAATTCCTATTCCTTCATTACCTACAGTAATCATGGCACAGTCCTGCAATTTCAATTTTAACTCCACTTGCTTATCAAATACAAATGTCAGATACGATCTTTTTCATTCAACTTGAATGTGAAGAAAAGCCTAGTGCCGAGACAATATGAGAGGCTGCCTGTATCTGTATGAAGTCAGCCTTCAGCCGTAGTCTACACATACAGATGCTCTTCAGTTTTTTTCTTTTAATGGCATAAACATATTGGTGACAAAAACAAAGAGATGTTGAACGAGAAACCAGAAATCAGCCTATATGTCAGTTTTTTTAATACCCCATGGCAAAAATTGGAGCATTTCCGAGGCCAATGATATCACAGCGTTTTCTTAAGTCATTAAATGTGCAGCGCAAAAGTTGGTAGTCTCTATCAGTTTTTTTTAATTAACACCACTTGACAAATTCAATGAGTTGAGATCATGACAGTTCTTGATGTGTAAGTTCTTTCTCGAAAACAGAAAGGTGTTGCATTGGTCAAAATAATCAAAGTGTTCTCTGTCACATATCCTACAAAATGGGTCACAAGCCTAGAAAAAATTACTTGCCCCACTTTGGGTTACATATCCCAATTTGGGTCCAACGTCCAAACGTTGGCAAAACACATGCCCTGCTGTATAAGTGAAGAGTCGCAAAATGGGTCAAAGGTACCCAAAATATGGGTCAAGTCACTAAAGCGACACAAAAAGGGTGTTTTGTTGACCTGTCTGGGACCAGAAGGCCCCAGACTGGGCCCCATGCCCCAGTCAGTCCCATCCGTTGTCTTTGATCATGTGAGCCAGTTCAATGATAAACTTCCCTTCTTTGTACTTCTGACTCGACTCAAATGCATGTTCCTGAAAGTGACAAATAAACATGAAATAAATAAACAATTGTATCTTATAACATATTCTGGAAATAAGTCTTACTAGTGAATTCCACTGACTGAATAGACTTATTAGTGGCCAATGCAGTGCTTAGGACTGTTTCACCTATCTGATGACAGTCCACACCAACAACAAACTAACACAACATAACATGTAAAAAAAATTAGTTCTGTTTGCAAATTAATGTTTCTCCAATGAGTTTTAACTAGTGTTACTGTGTAAAAGAAGGGGCTCGGCATAAAGGGCCTCCAGGTGCATTTTGGGTAGAATTAAGTGAACTTTTACCTATTGATAGGGTAAACACCGCACTAAAATAAATGACAGAAAGGCTAATGCTTGTTTTATCACCATGATGTTGGATTTGTTTTGTTTGTTTGGGGGTTTAACGTCGTACTCAAGGGTATTTCACTTATATGATGACGGATTGTCCACTTCTAACTGTTCCTTGCCCTAGTATGGTGGAAAACCGGGAGGAAACCTCGTAAAAAAAAACCTCCGCGATTGCCGGAGCCACATCTTGTGACTTACTCTTGTACCTGAGGGTCGACAGACGGACTCGATCATTTAAACGGTAAATCGAAGTAGGCGTTAGAAAGCGCGCTCGCTAACCACTACGCCACGGCCGCGGGCCCCATTGCCAGTTGAAGCAAAGGTGAAAATTTGTAATTCTGATTGTTCATATTTTGATTCTTGCCTTGGTAAGATGGTCATAATGCCGACGATCGATTGAAGGTCGAGATGGTGTGCGCATGCGCAGAGAATTCGAGGAATATAAATTGGGGTTTTTGTTTTAAATATTAGATAAAATTCCCAGCCCAGCTCCTTTAATTTGCACTCTGATATCTGAAAATTTCACATTATTGACAACATGACAAGTAAACTCTTATGATATATTTATCAACGAAAGATTATAATGTTTTTCATAAGCCGAGTATCCCTGATAACCGGACGAAGACAATCGAAAGGGAGACAAACCTTGGACCAAAATCCACATGGTTGACGAGGTAGCCTCCCCTTGACAGCCCCAGGAATGAAACAGCCAACGACAGGAAAACTATCGCTAGCATCCGGTTCTCGCAAGTTACGAATCCCGTGGCAACCAAAGCAATTGAAGCCCCAACGAACGCTGAAAACAGAATTCGTATCCAGTTCAATGTTTAATTAAACAAACATCTTTCCTGATCAACAGCTCTTTTATATTTGTGGCAATTTTGGAGAGTTCAAAGAAAAAACTTTATTGAACATTAAATTTGATTGTATTAGTTTCCACTAACGTGGAAATATTATAGTCTGGGTTGAATCTTATCATATCAAAATGAAAGTAAAATAAAACGCTATAAGTCGAAAGTGGGCCACCGTATTACCGTTGCAAAAAAAATGCATTCATAAGGTTTCACCTCTAATGATTGAAGGCCAACCTGTTCCTTTTCAAACGAGCGCTAGTTGAATGTGTGTACATTCTCCATTAACATATAGTCGTGACGTAATTGCCGGCACGTGAAGAATGATTATCAAAGCTGTCCTGGGGGCCTGGTTTACGAAGCATGCGTAGCTAACGTTGTACGTAATTTCACAGACAACGTTATGCTTTCAGAACTGGACGTCATGCTAATTACGTCCAACGTAGGATATGCATGTTTCGTAGAGGATGGTGTCACCTTTGACGTCTTGCGGCGTTTCTAATAAGGTGCTACATTGACGAACATGACACGTGGTTACAAATAAGACATTTTCTTTGACGTATATGACACGTGGTTACAAATAAGACATTTTCTTTGACGTATATGACGCGTGGTTACAAAAAAGACATTTTCTTTGACGTATATGACGCGTGGTTACAAATAAGGCATTTTCTTTGACGTATGCCTATATGACGTGTGGGAACTGAAAAAGGGTTTTATTTGACATACGTTACGCAAAAAACCGACTTGAAGTTACCTGTAGTTTGAAAGACACGTCTGGTGCCTGTTGTTGTCAACCATTTCTTTGCTCGAATGGTATCTGCTAAATAGCCAGCTGCCATCGATGCGATGAACTGACAGATATACGGTATCGCTGACAATAAACCATTCTGTAAAATTCACGAATATCTTTCTTACGGATACTGATACGAATCACAAAAAGATTTTTAACTTAATTGCAGCAATTTTTGCAAAAACCATACGTATTTAACTAAAAGTTGTCGCAACAAATACATAACTTACACACAGTTTTCATGGGGCGAGAGACTGATAAGATAGATGAATCAGTTAATACGGAAGTGTCACCTAGGAGATTGACTAATGAATTGAACGAATAATCAATTGAAATATATTGTTTGGCAACGAGATTGGTGTTACTGTCAGTGACGTACTTATATCGCTTCTTTTAAAAGGCATCCCCATGCATGAAGGGTTCGGTCTGGAGACCGCAACTGTTTGATGTATATTTTCTCAATTTAAAAACATATATTCCAATTCGTTAACATAAGTATTTTGTGGTTATGGATTTTTACCTAGGCTTTAATTTTTATATTTTAAATCTATATAGCCAAACCTGTTTTATGTCGAATTTCAGAACTTCTTTCATGTATGTCGGAAGTGACGTCAGCAGGGAGTAATTGGTCCAATTGTTACAGACATGCGCAACGATACATGCCCAAAGAGCGGGGGATTTTGCCATTGCTATCCAAGGTGTCTTACAGTTTTTGTCCTGAACAAGAAGCATATAAGAATCAATTAAAGAGTTATAGTTGGCTCCGAGTTTACGGCAACACTGAAGACAGGCGCACGAAACAGCGGCTATGTATATAAAGAAATTCCTTTCTTACAACCGCTACTAAATTAAGGGAGGTTTGCCACCGATGGCCAGAATATGACGCATTTCATAGGAAGTCAATAAGGTCATGTCACCAATGAAGTTTCAGATTGCAGTTATTTATGTGGTATCTAAGGTAGCGTCGGTTAAATGGTTTCTGTAAAATTACTTTGTCGGTCGGTAGCCAATCAAATTTTGTATAACATTCAGACTAGAATTGACTTATAGTGGATTTTGATTGGATACAAGTGTTTAAAAGCTGCCATCCCTGGAATGCGTATTTAAAATACATAGGCCTCCACCTTACAACCAGATTCAAACTCCAGAGCAGCCATTGTCTAGAAGTTTCAAAAGTAATTTATAGGTAAGTTTCTTTAAGCCTGTAAATCCGACAGAATATTTCTCTAAACTTACGCTAATATCAGCATGATCGCCGATTGATCTTTCTATGTAATCTCTCTCAATCTGAGTTATCCTTGGGTGGTCACGAGGTCGGTCATACACGACGTAAAACCATATCACCAGCCAGACAACAGCTGCCATTCCTGGAAACGAAACAAACCCAATCTCATTATTTTTTTTTATTAAAGTTGTGGAACCAACTAGGACTCTTTATCTGTCCGCACAGATATCTCGGGGGTGAACGGAAGCGATAATATTACTCGAAAACGTTCAATGGAAATCACTCTATACTAGCTTACACCAAATCACTTCGCGGTTTCAAATAAAATAACACAGCAGACCGAATTCTTTCACAAATAACGCTTAAATATAAGGTTATACCTTTATTCATCTATAGCTGGCAGTAAATAGATTGTATGTTTGATTGGCGTTTAACGTCGTGTTCAAGGGTATTTCACTTATGTGACGACGGATTGTCCATCACTTCACACTGTTTATGACCTAATTACAGTGGGAAACCGCGAGGAAACCCTCGGAAAAAACACCCCCGTGATTGCCGGAGCCACATTGTTTGGGGCAGTAAATGGACAGTTTTGACATGAGGGTGTAACTTAAATATAGTGTAGATCTGATGAAGCACATTTCAGAACTTAATCTGCCAGACATAATAGACCGTACATGTATAGCCCGCGGCCGTGGCTTAGTGGTTAGCGAGCGCGCTTACAGAAGCCAACTTCGATTTACCGTTCACAGGATCGA
>JAVFBX010237921.1:0-10541 GCA_034783855.1 Mopalia kennerleyi | reverse complement strand
TCTATATTACCTGTATCCAGATTGTCATCCTGTGTTTAGACCGCCTCTTTCTAATTCTAAGAAAGCTCCAATTTGATTGGGTGGGGTATAGAGAGGTCACCCGAAAGTAACTGTTGTGGACTGATTAACCCAGGTGTTTCCGTATATGGAGGCAAGGTAAGAAAGGAAGAGAGGCTTAATGCGACGATCTTCTTTTCCCACTTGCCTCGGGAAGATGCAGGGCATGACGATACAACATTGCTGTATAGAGAACAGAAAGGTTACACAAGCCGATATTTTAATAAAACCGAAATGGTGGTAGGGCCTGCCTTTTACTGTTTAGACGCAGCATGGTTGAAAAAGTATAGATAACACCTGGCGGTTATAAAATATCCAACCGCTAACACACTCTTGTATCAAGGCAAGGGTCAACATGAATAAAATTGTATCACAGGGATGGTTTCAAAAGTATACACCTCTACCGTCATTCATCTCTTCAAGGCAAATGTCAAAATGGATAAAATTGTATCACAGGGATAGTTTCAAAACTATACACCTCTGCCGTCATTCACCTTCCCAATGCAAGGGTCAACATGGAAAATGCCAGATTAAACCTTTTCACCCTTGCTCTAATTGGCATCAAATTTAAAAAAAATGTCAGTAAACTATTGTGGAAGCAAACAGCCAATCAGAAAGTCACCTACAAATCACGTGTGTCGACAACGCACAAATGTGACGATACTGTCATTTAACGTGTCTTAGATGATGTCATGATTATTTGATTGGACTTACTCACCCTATGCGAGTTACGCGCCGTGCGCAAATATAGATAGAAAGGAACACAGCTCAGCAGTATTATGAGACCACTATGATCGTTTTATTTATCGTTTTTTCCGACTCCATCACTTCACAGACCCGCACTGCATGAGCATACCAATAGTTAAACACCATCTCGAAGACAAAAACAGCCGGTACTTTAAATACATAAATTCATTATTCGTAAACAAGCTTGTGGTGTTGTGATATTTTCAATTCCCAAACGTTACATCCCAGCGTAAAATAAGACATGGCCTCTTCCACATCAAATGTTCCTTTGTTAATTTTATGACAGTTACATCACAAATAAAGAATTGGTTGCCGGGAAAATAGTTTAAAACATGTCTGCTTTACAATCGCTATACTTGAACATCAACATATTAAATACATTGTTTTGGAAGACTTTTTTTATAGCGTTTTTTCGCTGTTTCACATCTCAGCTGAGCCTCATGGCGTTGTCATAGAAGCACGTCATGCCAGGGGATGTAACTTTCTGATGGATTGGTGACAGTTTACTGCATACAAGGGGGAATTTAGGAACAGCCCCTTTTAAAGCTAAGGGAGATCTACATTTCTTGTCTTTGGGGGGGGGGGGGTATCCTGTGTTTAGACCGCCATTTACTTTATTAATGAAAGCGCTAATCTTGTTGGGTGGGGCAAATAATGCAGCTGTTGAAGACTACAGTTAACTCGTCTGTGAGGACAAGGTAGGAGTTGAAGTAAGACTTGATATCACCATGTTCTTTTTCACCTCGCCCAAGAGAGAATGCCGTCATTAGGTGACAGCTAGAAATGACATAGATCCACCAAGAAAATATACTTATTTCTTTCAAATACATTATTATTCTTTTTTTCTTGAGGACTGTTTTCTGATAAACTCTTCTAAGTTGATTTATTTACCTCTTGTTTTAACACAGTTTATTTGCCGAGTATTATACCCATGACGGAACATCCTTCGACACTTTCCGTACCGGTACAGCTATTATTTACGGTACGGAAATGGCCGAGGCTGTTCAGACATGTATGCCACCATGGTAACAAAAAAACATAGGTTTGTCCCAAGGGAGATAATTACGTCTTGTTAGTTTCACATACCTTGCAAAACATGGAGGTCATCAGTTGCCGATGCATTTAAACTTTCTACTCCCTTCTTTTAAGGAAAGAAACGCGGGGTTGTTTCGTTTATTATGACAAAGGGGATGCTCAAATGTAGAATGACAGACGGGAATATTTTCCTTCATCATTAAGCTAACCTTGGACGGAATTAAGCGGGAATGACAAACCGCAGATGATAAGTATACCGTTCTTCATTGGCCTTCTTATCTTATGATTCAAAGTTATGTTTAATTCATGGAAATTGGACAATACACTGTAAAACATATTCAAAAAAATTACATAACGCCTTTTATTTGGAATTTGCCATAACTTTTGTGGACTTTTTCGTAACCTGTTAAGGATAATCCATAAATATGTTTGGAATAATCCTTGCCCCCGAGACAAATTCCATGTCCTATTCTTTGAAGATTATGGAATATTCCGCTGGTGCTTTATTCGGGGAATATTCCATAACTTTTTCCTTAAGATGTTACGGAATATTTTTTTCAGTGTAATATCACCCATTGTTGTTGTACACATAAACTTCCAACACTGTATGGACATTCATACTACGGTTATAATGTCTTATGTCCGTTATACACGCGATTTATATAATTCCTTTGAGCCAAATCGGTCCTGCCCCTACTTAACAGAGGAACAAGTACCTGCTGTCTGATCGACTGTCTACATGGAAGAAAACACGGAACAGCTACATATCGCTTCATAAATACAGTATGTTGTATTGCATTACCGTATAACATCACTGCTTAGTAAAAGAATATATATATTTTAAAAAATACATTTCAATATATGGACATTATAGATTGTTTAAAATAACAAAGATGAACCGTGTTTTTACAAAATGAAAGCATATACATGTAAATATATTTACAAGATTTAAGATAATGTTAAAGCTATGTTGACAATATTGGGTTAAAATGGAACGATATTTTCTGAATAGATTTGATTGAGAATACTTAGTATATGGAGAAACAATTCGGCCGAAAGTTATCAAATATCACTTATGTAAAATTGATGAAAATCCAGATGAGACAAAATGGCACGATCCCTTTACTAAAGGTGCATTCTCACTTAACGATTTTTAGTTACGACTTAAGGGATATCCGTATTTGCAGTATTTGAATTGGTTGAGAAAAAAAGTAAGAAACAGCCAACCAACCAACAACTCCGCAAATAAGACGAATCTCCTGAAATCGTAAATACAAATCATACCTTGTGAATGCATTTTAAAAGGACGGAACATTCGCCCGTCATGTGACGTCATGGCGCTCGTGGGGCGAACTTTTTTATACACCAATGACGTCACAAAGGATTAAAATACTAAGAAAATAATTTATTATATATACACCGAAAAATGTAATTCATTATACGGACTCGAGAAGGTCAATCTTTTCTCTGTATCATTGTGATAAATTTTCCGGAAGGTGGTAAAAAATGGTCTCAATATCAAATCATGATCGCGAGTTGCTTATAGCGTTTTCAGAAGCTCATGCTATACTTTCAATGAGATTCAATTCCCAAGTCACTGTAAAAAAGAGTACGGCGATTTTTAGAGCATTACCAAAATAACTTCATGTTATCTGGCGCACACTGTCCGCCATTTTGTTTACGGATTATACAGACGATTGTCTCCCTTATATAAATTTGACTACGTCGATACAAATCACTTTATTTCAACGTTAACCGTATATATAGGAGAATAAAGTTTAATGATAATTTACGTGAATACACAATTATTGGAATACTTATGTAGAAATAATAAAAATATACGTTGTTACACTGTCGTCTTTTCCAATTCACTTTACATATGATGAACGCTGCTGTTCCACAACGGTCTGAAATAGAAATGAAGTCTTGTTAAGGTGGTGATGAGGTTTAATGGCTTAAATGTGGCCTTAGAGTTTTAGAAAATATTTTTTCCCACTGCAAGTTCAATGGTTTGGCTGTATCGCATGTACCTATGCTGCGATTTGATGAGTATATTGGACATAACAGAAGAAAAGCACAGTTCTTAACTATTAGATTACCAAGTATACAAATAGTCACGAAAAGACAAATAGTCCTTAATTAAATTTGCTCAGCGGAATGTCCCTTGTCCCAACCTATAATTTCAAATGACGAATGGGAAATATGAAAAAAAAAAAAAGATCAACCAACGAAAGAAAAAAAAAGTTTTCGTTTAGCATAAAAACGGAAATAATTTGAACATTTAAAAAATAACTGCTTGACAACATGATACCCCCCCCCCCCCCCCTAAATGGACATCCAAAAAACCCACCCAAAAAACCCCAAAACAATCTCTTAAACGGAAACAGTTTGAACATTTAAAAGGTCAGTGCATGCAAAAAAGCGGGCCCTGGGTTCGTTTCCATGGTTACATAATTTGAATTTATCCGTTGGTCTTATATCACAATACACAATTGCTTCCATGTTTGGGCATCACTCGGCAAATCAAATCTTGTTTGTTGGTCTATTTGATTGAGGTTTAACACAGAACTTAAGCTGATGTCACACATATGACATGCCAGCCCAATAGGTGGAGGAAACCACTCTCGCCGCCACTGGAAACAAACACAGACAAGATAGGACAAAAACAGGACAACCACAGGACGCATTGCATCACACAGATAAGCTTCAGGGCAAGAGGAGCATTAGGAAGCTCCCTCCAAACCATACACACAAATAAAAGAAAGTACTTACTCAAACCTGTGTCCAACAGTGGGACGAGGAACGCGATAAGAGGACCTGGAAAGAGACGATTTTCAATGTGTTATTTCCTATCAATTTTCTGACAAAACTGCGCATCAGTAGATGTTTATAGTTGATTGATTGATTGATTTATTGATTGATGGGTTCATTTCTTACGGGTGTATAAGACACCGCCAACACCACTAGCGCATCAGATAATTTCAAAGACGCAATCTAGACAAACACGGCAATAATGCTTGGTGTTGCGGGTTAGGTCCCTTTGATTATGATTGACTGATTAATTGATTGCTTTTTAACTCTATATCTGACAGCATAGATATACTTCATCTATATTGTCCAGTCTGTCCTTAGCCAAAGGCCCATAGACCAGCAAGTACAATGGAAACATTAATCTTTACAAACAGCCTCAAATTATGCTCTCCATAAGGTCTTGCTGGATCCCTTGGTCGATTTTCAGAACGCCTGTTGTATTAAGTCTGTTACGCAGAAGAATATAAATCTGTACCATATATATATATAAATTGTTGGAAAGCTTGGATACTCAGGATTACATATATATGAATGTGTTGAAAATCCAATTACTATTACAAAAAAAATGAAGCACATGCAGTTTACTAGATCGCATTGTGCCCTTTACAATGGTGCCAGTTTGATGTTACTAACTTAAATAGTTTTCTAGAAAATGTAGAGTCGGCTTAAAACTGAAGTGCCAGAAATAAGCAATTACGTTTTGCGATTTGAATATATGATCATGGGGAAACTAAATTATAGGCTCCAATTTAAGTGTTGGTTATCAGAATTTCGAATTATTTTTTTCAACAACATTTAGTTTGAATACCTAACTTTTAATCCAAAAGATAAAATAAACATTGGTTCATTTTGAGCACACGGGGTCCTTTTTCAACTCACCTGTTATCATTTGGTAATGTCGATGTTTGGACAGTCGACATTCGTTCGACTGGAATGCTATTGTCATAGTGACGCATTCGATTAAGATCTAGGGACCCGGTTCTTTGTAGTTGCGTATCATAGTAGCCGTTTGGTTGATAAGGGGACTCGATCATCTCCCTTTGATCTTGAAATGACCTTGACCTCGATGGTGCCAAAGGAGAGCGCTCCTTGAACTCAATAGCGTCGAAATTGTTGTCGTAGAGATAGTTTTGCTGAGGGCGGTAATCCCGTGATAAAAATGAATTTTGTCCAGTGCCATATGGATTTATTCTAAAATAAAATGGGAGAGAAAATGGTGAACAGAATTAAACAAAATATAATAAGTTTGGGACAAGAGAAAAAGACAGCAATAACAACAGAACACATTTGTTGAATTTGAAATAGTTTGATTAGGCTGGTTTCCCATCTTCATTATTGTGTAGTATAACGTGGTAGAATATGAGGTAACATCGACGGTTCCCAGGTTGATACAAATGTCTGTGAAAACGACACCAACCCCAATCAAACAATCAAATCCCAACACATCATATGATGGCAGTGTAGTGTATTTGTTTGTTTGGTTGGCGTTTAACGTCGTACTCGAGATGATTCACTTAAATGACGACGGATTGCCTACTTCACAACGTATCTTGCCTCAATACGGAGGGAATCCGGGGGAAAAGCTAAAAGAAAACACCCCCACGTTTGTTGGACCCACATCGTGTGACACCCGAGGGTAGCTAGACAGACAAACTCGAGACAATGAACAGTATATCCATGTATGAGTAATAGGCAGACACGTAGAAACAATCCCAATGAAACAAGAAGAGTCAAATATTGGAAAATGTTTTTTACGAGGTTTTCTCACGGTTTTCCACCGTAATGAGCCAATGAGCAGCATTGTAAAATGGACAACCGGTCGTCATATAAGTGAAATGCCCTTGGGTACAACGTTAAACCCCAATCAAACAAACAAATAAACCATCCTGGGCTATACCGTGCCATTTAAGCTAAGAAGAACCGTATATGCAATTACACAACAATGTTCATTAAGCCGTTGAACAATTTCTGAAAGTGAAGAAATATTTCGCCACATTTCATTGGTCACTTGATCATGATAAGAGAAAATGTGAAATAATTAGGTTGCCATTTTATAAAAGTCTCTCATAATCTTTGATTTAGGTTGATACAGAGTTAAGCAAAATGGTGTTCATGTATTTAAAATGATGTCAAGTGGTTTTATGAATACGGGCCTGACATTAATATCAAAAGACTTAGTTTTTATTACTGTAAGATGAAGAGAATTTGAGTTGACTGAGTAATGCAGTAGGATAAGGAGAAACTTTCATATTTTTTTTCCACTAACAGATTAAACTGTCAGAATCTCTTGGTTATGGCGCTGTTGAATCATTTAGCGTTAATCGTGTGATAATGCAAGATAACTTTGTTCAGGGATACGGTACAACAACAACAACAACGTCTCCCAAATACAAGCGAGGTAATTACAAGGCTGTTTCACTTCCGACCGAAGTTAAAACCCGAGCAGCACCGATTGCTGATAATACTTACATTTGTTTCCGTTCATCGGGATTCGGATCTCGCTGGCAGAATTTTTGGCATAATAATAAGATTAAAATCACCATAAAAACCAGCGCTGCCACGGCGCCAACTGTGGCAGAGATAATTATGACGTCTTGGCGCGATAACCCATCCTCCGGAGGTGATGGAGTTAACCCTGAGACTTTATCTACATGTACGAAGAAAAGGAGAAGAAATTATGATAAACTGTCAGGTATAAATGGCGAAAAATAAAACAAAGCTAAATAAAAACCAATGAAATTAAAACACATCTGAGCAACATAAAGCATGCTTGAGTTACATTTAGTCACCTCATGCATATAGCCATTGGACACAACTGAAAACACATTGTTTGTAAGTCGATGTCTTGGTCATCACAGTTAAATGTTTAGCGAATAATTGCTTTACTATCCTTTAAAGGCCCGGGATAACAATATACAGGGATATGTAACAACAAGCTTAAATCTTGAATTGCCGATGAAATCACGAACTCTCTCGCGAAGCCCGGGAACTGGCGAGATGCTATATCGGTTTCAAGCGAGTACCTGATTTTATGTGGATTGGGTCTGGATAAGGCCGAGTTTATATCCCTGTATATTGTAATGTCAGTATAGACATAACATTTACACTTATTCCTAATTTAATCGACATTTAATCGACATTTTTTATTAATCATCTTAGCTGATATAAAACTATTTTGTTTGTCTATTTATGTGTCATGGCTGATATTTAAACGTTTTCAGTTATACAGATAACATTTTAAATTTATTCCAAATATTGTAATCGACATAGAGTTATCAATCAGCTCAGCTGATATAAAGCTGTTTTGTTAACATGTAAAGTGTCATGGCTGATATTTTAACGTTTTCAGTAATGACAATATAAATTTATTCAGTACTTTTTTCGTGTGAAGACAGTTATAAAGCCGTTTAGCTGATATATAATGTTATGAGCGTTTGATATAATATTTTTAATTTATTCAATACTTTGTAATGTACTAAAAGCGATAAAGCTGATATTAAAACTTTTTCAGTAATTGAGACAATATTTCTAATAAGTGCTTACTTTATCATGTAAAGACAGATATAAAGCTGTTTAGCCGATATATAAAATTTCTCAGGAAACGATCAATCAAAAGCTGTAAATATATGTATTATTTCGGACAGAAAGTTACATAACTTTTTGGCCGATATATGAAGCAACGTAGCGGTAGTGATAATATTTTAAATTTATTAAGTAATTTATTTAGTACTTTATTGCTGACAGAAAGTTATAAAGCTGTTCAGTTAATATATAAAGCTTCTCACTGGGAGAGATAATATTTTTAATGAATTAATTATTTTGTCACGTCTACAAGATATATGCTGTTTGGCGGATGCATAAAGCTTCTCACTGGTAGAGATAATATTTTTAAATTTATTTATTAATTTGTCACGTCTAGAAGATATACTAGTATGCTGTTTGGCGGGTACATAAAGCTTCTGACTGGTAGAGATAATATTTTGTAATTTATTCATTAATTTGTCACGTCTAGAAGATATACTAGTATGCTGTTTGGCGGATGCATAAAGCTTCTCACTGGGAGAGATAATATTTTTAATGAATTAATTAATTTGTCACGTCTAGAAGATATACTAGTATGCTGTTTGACGGGTACATAAAGCTTCTCACTGGTAGAGATACATTTTTTTATTTATTTATTAATTTGTCACGTCTAGAAGATATACTAGTATGCTGTTTGGCGAGTACATAAAGCTTCTCACTGGTAGAGATAATATTTTTAATATATTAATTACTTTGTTACGACAAGAAGTTATAAAGCTGTTGGATTGTTATCTAAAGCTTCTGGCATGGCAATAAATCAATTGTTAACTTCACGGGTAACGTTTTAAATATGTTTAGTATTTTGTTAAATGCTTTTCACTGATCGACCCAAAACCGTTATTTACAAATATGTCGAGAATACCCGCTTTAAATTGAGTTATAAAGTTAAGAGAAGAACCTCTTTTAAAAACGGAGTTTGTAGACATCACTGCTAACAGACAAATACAAGATAACAACGCAATAAGTGGTGTATATGTACAGCGTTATACACCACACATCAATCAGTTTGTGTTGCCTCTGAACTCTGAAAGCACCAGGAAGCTAAGCTGAGAACAACATCCCACCCTTTTGCTCTGAGAGCACCATTATACAATATGGTCTCTTCAACAATTCGTCTCCCAGCTCTGAGAGCACTAGGTAGAGTGAGCTTGTTCAAGCCACCCGTCCATTAAAAGATCTTATAGCCCCAGTTTACAAGGAGATACTTCCTTAACTTCGGTAGAACCAGAGTACAGGATGCTCCGAGAGAAACGGAATGCAAGGAGCTTCTTCCAGTCAACAGCCCACATAGCAGATGTGATAGCCTATGGTACAAGGAGATACTTCCAACCACCCATCGGTTTACTCTGAGAGAAACAGGGAACATATTAAAGCCACCTCCGCTCCCTTAAAAGTTGTGATAGCTCCAGACTACAGAGAGCTTCTTCCACCCATTAGCCCTGAGCACATCAGACCACACGGAACTCCAAGCCACCCACTCATTGGGCCCCCTTCAACAACCCGCCATTAGGACAAATATTGTCCAGCCACGTAGAAGCCAGGCATTTAGTAACGAGATAAAAAAAAATTGAAATGCTTCGTTTTTTGAAAAATTTAAATATTAGTGAGGTACCTGTACAGGCATATTGAGGAGTAAAATAGTAAACTTAATGTTATATCCGTTCAATACTTAACCGTATTTCCAAAAATATCAGGTTTACAATGTTATATCACAGTAAATATTATAACAACGATACACCAATGTGAATAGGTTATTATTTCTAAGCAAACAAGACTATTTTAATGATGTTAAATAGACGATATTGCACAGCGAGTTTTGAATGACACAAGTTGCGCTAAGTTTGAAAGGAACATAATTCCAAAGGCAAGGCGGAAACGAAGATCGCCCTAAACCTCTCTTCCTTCCTTATGTTGCCCACAAACAAACCAAACTTTTCCCCAGCCAATCCGATTAGAGATTTATGGTTAATCTGGTTCAGAGCCCCATTTAGAGAAACTGTCCCCATAGAACTGTCCCCATAAAATGGCCCCATATAACACTGTCCCCATAGAACTGTCCCCATATAACACTGTCCCCATATAACACTGTCACCATAGAACTGTCCCCATAGAACTGTCCCCATATAACACTGTCCCCATAGAACTGTCCCTATATAACACTGTCCCCATGGAACTGTCCCTATATAACACTGTCCCCATGGAACTGTCCCCATATAACACTGTCCCCATATAACTGTCACCATATAACACTGTCCCCATAGAACTGTCACCATATAACACTGTCCCTATATAACTGTCACCATATAACA